>JASPKZ010006299.1:0-25751 GCA_030220185.1 Diploptera punctata | reverse complement strand
CAGCTGTTCAGTGCCAGTATTCCAATTAATTGATTATAGCTTGGTATTTAAATGTTTTTTGCAATTCGTTTATGGGAACCCTTAATATAAATATTTAATTAATTAAAATTGTTACGGTTCTCACGTAACCTCTCTGCATTTTTTGCAGACTTATTTATGGTTGTTGTGCCACAACAGTTGAAATAGGGTTCTTTTTGTAAATTTCACACATAAGTGACACCAGAGCATTGCACTAGGGATTCTTTGAAGAATTCAGAGCACCCGGCCTTTACCTAACAACAAAACGAAATATTTACACAAAGAGAAGGGTCATTAAAAAAAGAATGATCTTCAAACTTGGTATTATAAATCTTCAAAATGTAACCACTGTTTGACACTTCGGCAACATAAGTGTATTTTTTCCCCTTGCAGGGGTCCCCCAGGTTCCCCCAAGGGTCCCCCAAGGATCCCCCAAAGGGTCCCCCAAAGGGCCCCCCAAGGGGGTCCCCCAAGGTCCCCCAAGTGTCCCCCAAGGGCACCCCCAAGGGGATCCACAAGGGTCCCCCAAGGGTCCCGCAAGGGTCCCCCCAAGTGTCCCACAAGGGTCCCCCAAGGTGGTCCCACCAGGAGATCCACAACAGGCCCCCCAAGGGCCCCCAAGGGGTCCCAAGGGGGTCCCCCCAAGGGTCCCCCAAGGGTCCCCCAAGGGTCCCCCAAGGGGGTCCCCAAAGGGTCCCCCAAGGGGTCCCCCAAGGTCCCCCCCCAAGGGTCCCCCAAGGATACCCCAAGGGTCCCCAAGGGATCACCCAAAGGGATCCCCCAAGGGTCCCCCAGGGTCCCCCAAGGGGGTCCCCCAAGGGGTCCCCCAAGGGTCCCCCAAGGGTCCCCAAGGGGCACCAAAGGGTCCCCAAGGGTCCCCCAAGTGTGTCCCCCAAGGGTCCCCAAGAGTCCACAGGGGTCCCCCAAGGCGGACCCCCAAGGGGGTCCACCCAAGGGACCCCAAGGGTCCCCCAAGGGTCCCCCAAAAGGGTCCCCCAGGGGTCCCCCAAGGGACCCCAACGGGTCCCAAAAAAAGTCCCCAAAGGTACACCCCAAGGGGGTCCCACAAGGGGGTCACCCCAAGGGTCCCCAAGGGGATCCCCCAAGGGTCCCCACAAGGGTCCCCCAAGGGGCCCCCAAGGGTCCCCAAGGGTCCCCAAGGTGTCCCCCAAGGGGGTCCCCCAAGGGGATCCCCCAAGGGTCCCCCAAGGGTCCCCCAAGGGTCCCCCAAGGGCCCCAAGGATCCCCCAAGGGTCCACCAAAGGGTCCCCCAAGGGTCCCCCAAGGGTCCCCCAAGGGCCCACCAAAGGTACCCCAAAGGGGATCCCCCAAGGGTCCCCCAAGGACCCCCAAGGGGGTCACCCAAGGGTGTCCCCCAAGGGTCCCCGGTCCCCCAAGGGGTCCCCCAAGGATCCCCAAGGGTCCCCCAAGGGTCCCCCAAGGGATCCCCAAGGGTCCCCCAAGGGCCCCCAAGAGGGTCCCCCAAGGGTCCACCCAAGGGGGTCCCCCAAGGGTCCCCCAAGGGGTGACCACAAGGGTCCCCCAAGGGTCCCCCAGGGGCCCCCAAGGGTCACCCAAGAGGATCCCCCAAGGGTCCCCAAGGGGGGTCCCCCAAGGGGGCCCCCAAAGGTCCCCCAAGGGGATCCCCAAGGGTCCCCCAAGGGTATCCCCAGGGTCCCCAAAGGGCCCCCCCAGCCCCAAGGGGTCCCCCAAGGGTCCCCCAAGGGTCCCACCACAGGGCCCCCAAGGGATCCCCCAAGGGTCCCCCAAGGGTCCCACAAGGGTCAACCACAAGGGTACCCCCAAGAGTCCACCAAGGGTCACCCAAAGGGGCCCCCAAGGGGTCCCCAAGGGTCCCCCAAGGGGTCCCCCCAAGGGGTCCCCAAAGGGCCCCCAAAGATCCCCAAGGGGTCCCCCAAGGATCCGCCAAGGGTCCCCCAAGGGTCCCCCAAAGGATCCCCCAAGGGGTCACGCAAGGGTCTCCCAAGGGTCCCCCAAGGGGTCCCCAAGGGTCCCCCAGGAGGGTCCCCCAAGGGTCCCCCAAGGGGGTCCCCCAGGGTCCCCCAAGGGTCCCCCAAGGGTCCCCAAGGGTCCCCCAAGGGGTCCCCCAAGGGTCCCCCAAGGGTCCCCCAAGGGTCCCCCAAGGGGGTCCCCCAAGGGTTCCCCAAGGGGTTCCACCCAAGGGTCCCCCAAGGGGGTCCCCCAAGGGGTGTCCCAATGGGGTCCCCCCAAGGTGGTCCGCCAACAAGGGTGTCCCCCAAGGGTCCCGCCAAGGGGGTCCCCCCAAGGGTATCCCCAAGGGGTCCCACCAAGGGGATCCCAAGGTCCCCCAAGGGGGTCCCCACAAGGGGATCCCCCAACGGATCCCCAGGCTCCCCCAAGGGTCCCACAAGGGTTCCCCCAGGGGTCCCCCAAGGGGGTCCCCTCAAGGGGTCCCCAAAGGTTGTCCCAAGGGGGTCCCCCAAGGATCCCCCAAGGCGATCCACCAAGGCGTCCCCCAGGTGCCCACCCAAGGTCCTCCCCAGGGGTTCCCCAATGGTGTCCCCCAAGGTCCCCCAGGGGGTCCCCAAGGGTACTCAAGGGGATCCCCCAGGGCGGTCCCCACAAGGGTCCCCCAATGGGTCCCCCAAGGGTTACCCCAATGGGTCCCCCAAGGGGATCCCCATGGGAACCCACCCAAGGGGTCCCTCAAGGGGGTCCCCAGGGGATCCCCCAAGGGTCCCCCAAGGGTCCCCCAAGGGTCCCCCAAGGGGTCCCCCATGTGTCCCCAAGGGGATCCCCCAAGTGGTACCCCGAAGGGTGTCCCCAAGGCGTCCCCCCAAGAGGGGATGCACAAGCGGTCCCCCAGAGGGTCCCCCAAGGGTCCCACATGGGGTCCCCCAAGGGGGTCCCCCAAGGGGGTCCCCCAAGGGGGTCCCCAAGGGTCCCCAAGGGGGTTCCCCCAAGGGTCCCCAAGGGTCCCCCAAAGGGGCTCCCCCAAGGGGTGTCCCCAAGGGTCCCCCAAAGGGAACCCCCAAGGGGGTCCCCAAGGGTCCCCCAAGGGTCCCCCAAGGGTTCCCCCAAGGGGTCCCCCAAGGGTTCCCCCAAGGGTCCCCAAGGGGATCCCCAAGGGTTCCCCAAGGGTCCCCCAAGGGGGTCCCCCAAGGGGCCCCCAAGGGTCCGGCCCCCAAGGGGTCCCCCAAGGGGGTCCCCCAAGGGGTCCCCCAAGGGTCCCCCAAGTGACCCCAAAGGGTCCCCCAAGGGTCCCCCAAGGGGTCCCCCAAGGGTCCCCCAAGGGTCCCCCAAGGGTCCCCCAAGGGGGTCCCCCAATAGGTGTCCCCCAAGGGTCCCCCAAGGGGGTCCCCCAAGGGGTCCCCCAAGGGGTCCCCCAAGGGTCCCCCCAAGGGTCCCCCCAAGGGTCCCCCAAGGGGGTCCCCCAAGGGGCTCCCCCCAGGGTCCCCCAAGGGTCCCCCAAGGGTCCCCCAAGGATCCCACAAGGGGGTCCCCCAAGGGTCCCCCAAGGGGTCCCCAAGGGTCCCCCAAGGGGTTCCCCCAAGGGTCCCCCAAGGGTCCCCCCAAGGGTCCCCAAGGGGGTCCCCAAGGGCGTCCCCAAGGGGGTCCCCCAAGGGTCCCCCAAGGGGTCCCCCAAGGGATCCCCCAAGGGTCCCCCAAGGGTCCCCCAAGGGATCCCCCAAGGGTCCCCAAGGGGGTCCCCAAGGGTTCCCCAAGGGTCCCCCCAAGGGCCCCCCAAGGGGTCCCCCCAAGGGTCCCCAAGGGGTCCCCCAAGGGTCCCCCAAGGGTCCCCAAGGGGTCCCCCAAGGGGTCCCACAAGGGTCCCCCAAGGGTCCGCCAAGGGTTCCCCCAAGGGTCCCCCAAGGGTCCCCCAAGGGGTTCCCCAAGGGGTCCCCCAAGGGTCCCCCAAAAGGGTCCCCAAGGGGTCCCCAAGGGTCCCCCAAGGGTTCCCCCAAGGGTCGCCCCCAAGGGTCCCCCAAGGGGTCCCCCAAGGGTCCCCCAAGGGGGTCCCGCAAAGGGTCTCCCAAGGGTCCCCCAAGGGTCCCCCAAGGGTCCCCCAAGGGTCCCCCAAGGGTGTCCCCAAGGGTCCCCCAAGGGTCCCCAAGGGGTCCCCCAAGGGGTCCCCCAAGGGGGTCCTCCCAAGGGGTCCCCCAAGGGGTCCCCAAGGGGGTCCCCCAAGGGGATCCCCAAGGGTCCCCCAAGGGGGTCCCCCAAGGGCCCCCAAGGGGTCCCCCACGGGTCCCCCAAGGGGTCCCCCAAGGGTCCCCCAAGGGGTTCCCCCCAAGGGTCCCCCAAGGGATCCCCCAAGGGTCCCCCAAGGGGTCCCCCAAGGGGTCCCCAAGGGTCCCCCAAGGGTCCCCCCAAAGTGTCCCCCAAGGGTCCCTCAAGGGTCCCCCCAAGGGTCCCCCAAGGGTCCCCAAGTTCCCCCAAGGGTCCCCCAAGGGGGTCCCCCAAGGGGTCCCCCAAGGGTCCCCCAAGGGTCCCCCAAGGGTCCCCCAAGGGTCCCCCAAGGGGGTCCCCCAAGGGTCCCCCAAGGGGTCCCCCAAGGGTCCCCCAAGGGGTTCCCCAAGGGTTATCCCCCAAGGGTCCCCCAAGGGGTCCCCAAAGGGTCCCCCCAAGGGTCCCCAAGTCCCCCAAGGGTCCCCCAAGGGGATTCCCCCAAGGGTCCCCCAAGGGGATCCCCCAAGGGGATTCCCCCAAGGGGTCCCCCAAGGGGTCCCCCAAGGGATCCCCCCCAAGGGTCCCCCAAGGGGGTCCCCCAAGGGTCCCCCAAGGTTCCCCCAAGGGGGTCCCCCAAGGGGTCCCCCAAGGGTCCCCCAAGGGGCCCCCAAGGGTCCCCAAGGGTCCCACAAGGGGGTCCCCAAGGGGTCCCCAAGGGGGTCCCCAAGGGTCCCCCAAGTGTCCCCAAGGGTCCCCCAAGGGGTCCCCCAAGGGTCCCCCAAGGGTTCCCCAAGGGGGTCCCCCAAGGTCCCCCAAGGGGGTCCCCCAAGGGTCCCCCAAGGGGGTCCCCAAGGGGGTCCCCCAAGGGTCCCCCAAGGGTCCCCAAGGGGTCCCCCAAGGGTCCCCCCAAGGGGTCCCCAAGGGTCCCCCAAGGGTCCCCAAGGGGGTCCCCAAGGGTCCCCCAAGGGTCCCCCAAGGGTCCCCCAAGGGGGTCCCCCAAGGGTTCCCCCAAGGGTCCCCCAAGGGTCCCCAAGGGTCCCCAAAGGGTCCCCCAAGGGTCCCCAAAGGGTCCCCCAAGGTCCCCCAAGGGTCCCCCAAGGGTCCCCCAAGGGTCCCCCAAGGGTCCCCCAAGGGTCCCCCAGGGGTCCCCCAAGGGTCCCCAAGGGGTCCCCCAAGGGTCCCCCAAGGGTCCCCCAAGGGGTCCCCCAAGGGTCCCCCAAGGGTCCCCCCAAGGGTCCCCCAAGGGGGTCCCCCAAGGGGTCCCCCAAGGGTCCCCCAAGGGGATCCCCCAAGGGTCCCCCAAGGGGGTCCCCCAAGGGTCCCCAAGGGTCCCCCAAGGGCCCCCAAAGGGTCCCCCAAGGGGTCCCCCAAGGGTCCCCAAGGGTCCCCCAAGGGTCCCCAAAGGGTCCCCCAAGGGTCCCCCAAGGGTCCCCCAAGGGTCCCCCAAGGGGTCCCCCAAGGGTCCCCCAAGGGGCCCCCAAGGGGGTCCCCAAGGGTCCCCCAAGGGTCCCCCAAGGGGTCCCCCAAGGGTCCCCCAAGGGTCCCCCAAGGGGTCCCCCAAGGGTCCCCCAAGGGGGTCCCCCAAGGGTCCCCAAGGGGTCCCCCAAGGGGTCCCCCAGGGGTCCCCCAAGGGTCCCCCAAGGGTCCCCCAAGGGTCCCCAAGGGGTCCCCCAAGGGTCCCCCAAGGGTCCCCCAAGGGGGATCCCCCAAAGGGTCCCCCAAGGGGGTCCCCCAAGGGTCCCCCAAGGGTCCCCCAAGGGGTCCCCCAAGGGGTCCCCCAAGGGTCCCCCAAGGGTCCCCCAAGGGTCCCCCAAGGGGGTCCCCCAAGGGTCCCCCAAGGGGGTCCCCCAAGGGTCCCCCAAGGGTCCCCAAGGGTCCCCCAAGGGGTCCCCCAAGGGGTCCCCCAAAGGGTCCCCCAAGGGTCCCCCAAGGGTCCCCCAAGGGTCCCCCAAGGGGGTCCCCCAAGGGTCCCCCAAGGGTCCCCCAAGGGTCCCCCAAGGGTCCCCCCAAGGGTCCCCCAAGGGGGTCCCCCAAGGGTCCCCCAAGGGTCCCCCAAGGGTCCCCCAAGGGTCCCCCAAGGGTCCCCCCAAGGGGTCCCCCAAGGGTCCCCCAAGGGGGTCCCCCAAGGGTCCCCCAAGGGGTCCCCCAAGGGTCCCCCAAGGGTCCCCCAAGGGGGTCCCCCAAGGGTCCCCCAAGGGTCCCCCAAGGGTCCCCCAAGGGGATCCCCCAAGGGTCCCCCAAGGGTCCCCCAAGGGTCCCCCAAGGGTCCCCCAAGGGGTCCCCCAAGGGTCCCCCAAGGGTCCCCCAAGGGGTCCCCCAAGGGTCCCCCAAGGGTCCCCCAAGGGTCCCCCAAGGGGTCCCCCAAGGGTCCCCCAAGGGTCCCCCAAGGGGTCCCCCAAGGGGTCCCCCAAGGGGTCCCCCAAGGGGGGTCCCCCAAGGGGTCCCCCAAGGGTCCCCCAAGGGTCCCCCAAGGGGTCCCCCAAGGGTCCCCCAAGGGGGTCCCCCAAGGGTCCCCCAAGGGGGGGTCCCCCAAGGGTCCCCCAAGGGTCCCCCAAGGGTCCCCCAAGGGTCCCCCAAGGGTCCCCCAAGGGTCCCCCAAGGGTCCCCCAAGGGTCCCCCAAGGGGTCCCCAAGGGTCCCCCAAGGGTCCCCCAAGGGTCCCCCAAGGGTCCCCCAAGGGTCCCCCAAGGGTCCCCAAGGGATCCCCCAAGGGTCCCCCAAGGGTCCCCCAAGGGTCCCCAAGGGGTCCCCAAGGGGTCCCCCAAGGGTCCCCCAAGGGTCCCCCAAGGGGTCCCCCAAGGGGTCCCCAAGGGTCCCCAAGGGGATCCCCCAAGGGTCCCCCAAGGGTCCCCCAAGGGTCCCCCAAGGGTCCCCCAAGGGTCCCCCAAGGGTCCCCCAAGGGGTTCCCCCAAGGGTCCCCCAAGGGTCCCCCAAGGGTCCCCCAAGGGGTCCCCCAAGGGTCCCCCAAGGGTCCCCCAAGGGTCCCCCAAGGGTCCCCCAAGGGTCCCCCAAGGGGTCCCCCAAGGGTCCCCCAAGTGTCCCCCAAGGGTCCCCCAAGGGTCCCCCAAGGGTCCCCCAAGGGTCCCCCAAGGGTCCCCCAAGGGGGTCCCCAAGGGGTCCCCCAAGGGTCCCCCAAGGGTCCCCCAAGGGTCCCCCAAGGGGGTCCCCCAAGGGTCCCCCAAGGGTCCCCCAAGGGGGTCCCCAAGGGTCCCCAAGGGGTCCCCCAAGGGTCCCCCAAGGGTCCCCCAAGGGGATCCCCCAAGGGTCCCCCAAGGGTCCCCCAAGGGTCCCCCAAGGGGTCCCCCAAGGGTCCCCCAAGGGTCCCCCAAGGGTCCCCCAAGGGTCCCCCAAGGGGATCCCCCAAGGGTCCCCCAAGGGTCCCCCAAGGGGGTCCCCCAAGGGGGTCCCCCAAGGGTCCCCCAAGGGTCCCCCAAGGGTCCCCCAAGGGTCCCCCAAGGGTCCCCCAAGGGGTCCCCCAAGGGTCCCCCAAGGGTCCCCCAAGGGTCCCCCAAGGGGTCCCCCAAGGGTCCCCCAAGGGTCCCCCAAGGGGTCCCCCAAGGGTCCCCCAAGGGGGTCCCCCAAGGGTCCCCCAAGGGGTCCCCCAAGGGTCCCCCAAGGGTCCCCCAAGGGTCCCCCAAGGGTCCCCCAAGGGTCCCCCAAGGGTCCCCCAGGGGCCCCCAAGGGTCCCCCAAGGGTCCCCCAAGGGTCCCCCAAGGGTCCCCCAAGGGTCCCCCAAGGTCCCCCAAGGGTCCCCCAAGGGGGTCCCCCAAGGGTCCCCCAAGGGGATCCCCCAAGTGTCCCCCAAGGGTCCCCCAAGGGGGTCCCCCAAGGGTCCCCCAAGGGTCCCCCCAAGGGGGTCCCCCAAGGGTCCCCAAAGGGTCCCCCAAGGGTCCCCCAAGGGTCCCCCAAGGGTCCCCCAAGGGTCCCCCAAAGGGTCCCCCAAGGGTCCCCCAAGGGTCCCCCAAGGGTCCCCAAGGGTCCCCCAAGGGTCCCCCAAGGGTCCCCCAAGGGTCCCCCAAGGGGTCCCCCAAGGGTCCCCAAGGGTCCCCCAAGGGTCCCCCAAGGGTCCCCCAAGGGGTCCCCCAAGGGTCCCCCAAGGGGGTCCCCCAAGGGTCCCCCAAGGTCCCCCAAGGGTCCCCCAAGGGTCCCCCAAGGGTCCCCCAAGGGTCCCCCAAGGGTCCCCCAAGGGTCCCCCAAGGGTCCCCCAAGGGGGTCCCCCAAGGGTCCCCCAAGGGTCCCCCAAGGGTCCCCCAAGGGTCCCCCAAGGGGGTCCCCCAAGGGTCCCCCAAGGGTCCCCCAAGGGTCCCCCAAGGGGTCCCCCAAGGGTCCCCCAAAGGGTCCCCCAAGGGTCCCCAAGGGGTCCCCCAAGGGGTCCCCAAGGGGGTCCCCCAAGGGGGTCCCCCAAGGGGATCCCCCAAGGGTCCCCCAAGGGTCCCCCAAGGGGATCCCCCAAGTGTCCCCAAGGGTCCCTCAAGGGGGTCCCCCAAGGGTCCCCCAAGGGGGTCCCCCCCAATGGTCCCCCAAGGGGGTCCCCCAAGGGTCTTCCAAGGGGGTCCCCCAAGGGGCCCCCCAAGGGGGTCCCCCAAGGGGCCCCCCAAGGGTCCCACAAGGGGGTCCCCCCAAAGTGTCCACCAAGGGTCCCCCAAGGGGGTCCCCCAAGGGTCCACCAAGGGGGTCCACCAAGGGGCCCCAAGGGTCCCCCAAGGGGTCCACCAAGGGGGTCCCCCAAGGTTCCCCCAAGGGGGTCCCCCCCAAGGGTCCCCCAAGGATCCCGCAAGGATCCCCCAAGGGTCTTCCAAGGGTCCCACAAGTGTCCCCCAAGGTGATCCACCAGGAGTCCACCAAGAGACCCCCCCAAGCGTCCCCCAAGGGGGTCCCAAGGGGGTCCCCCAAGGGTCCCCCAAGGGGCCCAATGGTCCCCAAAGGGGGTCCCCCAAGGGGTCCCCCAAGGGTCCCCCAAGGCGATCCCCCAAGGGTCCCCAAAGGGTCCCCTAAGGGGATCCCGCAAGGGTCCCCCAAGGGGGTCCCCCAAGGGTCCCCCAAGGGACCCCAAAGGGGTTCCCCCAAGGGGGTCCCCCCAAGGGTCCCCCAAGGGGTCCCCCAAGGGTCCCCCAAGGGTCCCCCAAGGGTCCCCAAGGGTCCCCCAAGGTGGTCCCCCAAGGGGTCCCCCAAGAGTCCCCCAAGGGGGTCCCCCAAGGGTCCCCCAAGTGTCCACCAAGGGGATCCCCCAAGGGTCTTCCAAGGGTCCCCCAAGGGTCCCCCAAGTGTCCCCCAAGGGGATCCCCCAAGGGTCCCCCAAGGGGATCCCCCAAGGGTCTCCCAAGGGTCCCCCAAAGGGGTCCCCGAAGGGTCCCCCAAGGGGATCCCCCAAGGGTCCCCCAAGGGGATCCCCCAAGGGTCCCCCAAGGGATCCCCCAAGGGTCCCCCAAGGGTCTCCCCCAAGGGTCCCCCAAGGGTCCCCAAGGGGTCCCCCAAGGTCCCCCAAGGATCCCCAAGGGTCCCCCAAGGGTCCCCCAAGGGGGTCCCCCAAGGGTCCCCCAAGGGTCCCCCAAGGGGGTCCCCCAAGGGGTCCCCCAAGGGTCCCCCAAGGGGTCCCCAAGGGGGTCCCCCAAGGGTCCCCCAAGGGTCCCCCAAGGGGATCCCCCAGGGTCCCCCAAGGGTCCCCAAGTCCCCCAAGGGGGTCCCCCCCAAGGTTCCCCCAAGGGGGTCCCCCAAGGGTCCCCCAAGGGTCCCCCAAGGGTCCCCAAGGGTCTCCCAAGGGTCCCCCAAGGGGTCCCCAAAGGGTCCCCCAAGGGTCCCCCAAGGGGCTCCCCCAAGGGTCCCCCAAGGGTCCCCCAAGGGGATCCCCCAAGGGTCCCCCAAGGGGTCCCCCAAGGGTCCCCCAAGGGTCCCCCAAGGGGTCCCCCAAGGGGGTCCCCCAAGGGGTCCCCCAAGGGTCCCCCAAGGGGGTCCCCCAAGGGGATCCCCCAAGGTTCCCCCAAGGGTCCCCAAGGGGGTCCCCCAAGGGGTCCCCCCAAGGGTCCCCCAAGGGTCCCCCAAGGGTCCCCCAAGGGTCCCCCAAGGGGGTCCCCCAAGGGGAGCCCCCAAGGGTCCCCCCCAAGGGTCCCCCAAGGGTCCCCCAAGGGTCCCCCAAGGGGCCCCAAGGGTCCCCCAAGGGTCCCCCAAGGGTCCCCCAAGGGTCCCCCAAGGGTCCCCCAAGGGGATCCCCCCAAGGGTCCCCCAAGGGGTCCCCCAAGGGCCCCCAAGGGTCCCCCAAGGGTCCCCCAAGGGTCCCCCAAGGGGGCCCCAAGGGTCCCCCAAGGGTCCCCCAAGGGTCCCCCAAGGGGGTCCCCCAAGGGTCCCCCAAGGGTATCCCCCAAGGGTCCCCCAAGGGTCCCCCAAGGGTCCCCCAAGGGTCCCCCAAGGGGATCCCCAAAGGGTCCCCCAAGGGGTCCCCCAAGGGTCCCCCAAGGGTCCCCCAAGGGTCCCACAAGGGTCCCCAAGGGTCCCCCAAGGGGTCCCCCAAGGGTCCCCCAAGGGGGTCCCACCCAAGGTTCCCCAAGGGGATCCCCCAAGGGGGTCCCCAAGGGGGTCCCCCAAGGGTCCCCAAGGGTCCCCCAAGGGGATCCCCCAAGGGTCCCCAAGGGTCCCCCAAGGGTCCCCCAAGGGGTCCCCCAAGGGGGTCCCCAAAGGGGATCCCCCAAGGGGTCCCCCAAGGGTCCCCAAAGGGTCCCCCAAGGGTCCCCCAAGGGTCCCCCAAGGGGTCCCCCAAGGGTCCCCCAAGGGTGTCCCCCAAGGGGGTCCCCGCAAGGGTCCCCCAAGGGGTCCCCCAAGGGTCCCCCAAGGGTCCCCCAAGGGGGTCCCCAAGGGTCCCCCAAGGGGGTCCCCCCAAGGGGATCCCCCAAGGGGGTTCCCCAAGGGGTCCCCCAAGGGTACCCCAAGGGTCCCCCAAGGGATCCCCCAAGGGTCCCCCAAGGGTCCCCCAAGGGTCCCCCAAGGGGATCCCCCAAGGAGTCCCCAAGGGGATCCCCCAAGGGTCCCCCAAGGGGGTCCCCAAGGGGTCCCCCAAGGGTCCCCCAAGGGGCCCCAAGGGGGTCCCCCAAGGGTCCCCCAAGGGGTCCCCCCCAAGGGTCCCCCAAGGGTCCCCAAGGGATCCCCAAGGGTCCCCCAAGGGGGTCCCCGCAAGTGTCCCCCAAGGGGATCCCCCAAGGGTCCCCCAAGGGGATCCCCCAAGGGGTCCCCCAAGGGTCCCCCAAGGGGGTCCCCCAAGGGTCCCCCAAGGGTCCCCCAAGGGTCCCCAAAGGGTCCCCCAAGGGTCCCCCAAGGGTCCCCAAGGGTCCCCCAAAGGGTCCCCCAAGGGTCCCCCAAGGGTCCCCAAGGGTCCCCCAAGGGGGTCCCCACAAGGGTCCCCCAAGGGGGTCCCCCCAAGGGTCCCCAAGGGGATCCCCCAAGGGTCCCCCAAGGGTCCCCAAGGGTCCCCCAAGGTGTTCCCCCAAGGGTCCCCCCAAGGGTCCCCAAGGGGGTCCCCCAAGGGTCCCCCAAGTGTCCACCAAGGGGATCCCCCAAGGGTCTTCCAAGGGTCCCCCAAGGGTCCCCCAAGTGTCCCCGAAGGGGATCCCCCAAGGGTCCCCCAAGGGGATCCCCCAAGGGTCTCCCAAGGGTCCCACAAGGGGGTCCCCGAAAGGGTCCCCCAAGGGGATCCCCCAAGGGTCCCCCAAGGGGATCCCCCAAGGGGCCCCAAGGGTCTCCCAAGGGTCCCCCAAGGTTCCCCCAAGGGGGTCCCCCAAGGGGATCCCCCAAGGATCCCCCAACGGTCCCCCAAGGTTCCCCCAAGGGGATCCCCCAAGGGTCCCCCAAGGGTCCACGAAGGGGGTCCCCCAAGTGTCCCCCAAGGGTCCCCACGGGGGTCCCCCAAGGGGGTCCCCCAAGGCTCCCCTAAGGGTCCCCCAAGGGGATCCCCCAAAGGTCCCCCACGGGGGTCCCCCAAGGCGGTCCCCCCCAAGGTTCCCCCCATGGGGGTCACCCAATGGTCCCCCAAGTGTCCCCCAAGGGTTCCCCAAGGGGGTCCCCCAAGGGGGTCCCAAGGTGGTCCCCCAAGGGTCCCCCAAGGGGGTCCCCCAAGGAGCTCCCCCAAGGGGTCCCCCAAGAGTCCCCCAAAGGGATCCCCCAAGGGTCCCCCAAGGGTGTCCCCCAAGGGTCACCCAAGGGGATCCCCCAAGGGTCCCCCAAGGGGGTCCCCCAAGGGGCCCCCAATGGTCCCCCAAAAGGGGATCCCCCAAGGGTCCCCCAAGGGTCCCCCAAGGGTCCCCAAGGGTCTCCCAATCCCCCAAGGGGGTCCCCCCAAGCGTCCCCCAAGGGTATCCCCCAAGGGTCCCGCAAGGGTCCCCCAAGGGGGTCCCCCAAGGGTCCCCAAGGGTCTCCCAACCCCCAAAGGGTCCCCCAAGGATCCCCCAGTGGTCCCCCAAGGGTCTTCCAAGGGGCCCCCAAGGGTCCCCCAAGGATCCACAAAGGGTCCCCCAAGGGGGTCCCCCAAGGGGGTCCCACCCAAGGTTCCCCCAAGGGGATCCCCAAGGGCCCCCAAGGGGGTCCCCCAAGGGTCCCCCAAGAGTCCCCCAAGGATCCCCCAAGGGTCCCCCAATGTTCCCCCAAGGGGATCCCCCAAGGGTCCCCCAAGGGGGTCCCCCAAGGGTCCCCCAAGGGTCCCCCAAGGGGGTCCCACGAGGGTCCCCCAAGGGTCCCCCAAAGGTCCCCCAATGGTCCCCCAAGGGGATCCCCCAAGGGTCCCCCAGGGTGTCCCCCAAGGGGGTCCCCGCCAAGGGTCCCCCAAGGGGTCCAACAAGGGTCCCCCAATGGTCCCCCAAGGGGGGCCCCAAGGGTCCCCCAAGGGCCCCCCAAGGGGATCCCCCAAGGGGGTTCCCCAAGGATCCCCCAAGGGTACCCCAAGGGTCCCCCAAGGAGATCCCCCAAAGGGTCCCCCAAGGGTCCTCCAAGGGGTTCCCCCCCAAGGATCGCCAAAGGGGATCCCACAAGGGTCCCCCAAGGGGGTCCCCCAAGGGTCCCCAGAAGGGTCTCCCAAGGGGGTCCCCCAAGGGTCCCCCAAGGGGGTCCCCAAGGGGGTCCCCCAAGGGGTCCCCCAAGGGTCCCCCAAGGGGATCCCTCAAGGGTCCCCCAAGGGGGTCCCCCAAGTGTCAGCCAAGGGTCCCCCAAGGGTCCCCAAGGGGATCCCCCAAGGGGGTCCCCCCCAAGGTTCCCCCAAGGATCCCCCAAGGGTCCCCCAAGGGTACCCCAAGGGGGTCCCCCAAAGGGTCCCCCAAGGGGTCCCCCAAGGGTCCCCCAAGGGTCCCCCAAGGGGATCCCCCAAGGGTCCCCCAAGGGGGTCCCCCAAGGGTCCCCCAAGGGTCCCCAAGGGCATCCCCCAAGGGTCCCCCAAGGTGATCCCCCAAGGGTCACCCAAGGGGATCCCCCAAGTGTTCCCCAAGGGGATCCCCCAAGGGTCCCCCAAGTGGGTCTCCCAAGGTCCCCAAGGGGTCCCCCAAGGGGTCCCCCAAGGGTCCCCCAGGGGTCCCCAAGGGGTCCCCCAAGGTCCCCCAAGGGTCCCCCAAGGGGTCCCCCAAGGTGTCCCCCAAGGGGTCCCCCAAGGGTCCCCCAAGGGTCCCCCAAGGGGTCCCCCAAGGTTCCCCCAAGGGTCCCCAAGGGATCCCCCAAGGGTCCCCAAGGGGGTCCCCAAGGGGTCCCCCAAGGGTCCCCCAAGGGTCCCCCAAGGGGTCCCCAAGGGTCCCCAAGGGTCCCCCAAGGGATCCCCAAGGGTCCCCCCAAGGGTCCCCCAAGGTGTCCCCCAAGGGTCCCCCAAGGGTCCCCCAAGGTGTCCAAGGGGGTCCCCAAGGGTCCCCCAGGGGATCCCCCAAGGGTCTCCCAAGGGTCCCCAAGGGTCCCCCAAGGGTCCCCCAAGGTTCCCCAAGGGTCCCCAAGGGTCCCCCAAGGGGTCCCCCAAGGGTCCCCAAGGGTCCCCAAGGGTCCCCCAAGGGGTCCCCCCAGGGTCCCCCAAGGG
Source organism: Diploptera punctata (assembly GCA_030220185.1). NCBI lineage: Eukaryota > Metazoa > Arthropoda > Insecta > Blattodea > Blaberidae > Diploptera > Diploptera punctata. Next base: position 11,555 of record JASPKZ010006299.1, on the reverse strand, counting down.
GTCCCCCAAGGTCCCCCAAGGGTCCCCCAAGGGGTCCCCAAGGGTCCCCCAAGGGTCCCCCAAGGGTCCCCCAAGGGTCCCCCAATGGTCCCCCAAGGGGTCCCCCCTAAGGGTCCCCCAAGGGGTCCCCCAAGGGCCCCCAGGGGGTGCCCCCAAGGGTCCCCCCAAGGGGTCCCCCAAGGGGTCCCCAAAGGGTTCCCCCAAGGGTCCCCCAAGGGGTCCTCCAAGGGGGTCCCCAAGGGGGTCCCCCAAGGGTCCCCCAAGGGATCCCCCAAGGGGGCCCCCAAGGGTCTCCCAAGGGGTCCCCCAACGGTCCCCAAGGGTCCCCCAAGGGGGCCCCCAAGGGTCCCCCAAGGTTCCCCAGAGGTCCCCCAAGGGGTCCCCCCAAGTGGGCCCCCCAAGGGCCCCCAAGAGGATCCTCCAAGGGTCCCCCAAGGGGATCCCCCAAGGGTTCCCCAAGGGGTTCCGCCAAGGGTCACCCAAGGGGAACCTCCAAGGGTCCCTCAAGGGTCCCCCAAGGGGGTCCCCCAAGGGGGTCCCCCAAGGGGGTCCCCCAAGGGTCCCCCAAAAGGTCCCCCAGGGGATCCCCCAAGGGTCCCCCAAGGGGGTCCCCCAAGGGGGTCCCCCCAAGGGTCCCCAAGGGGGTCCCCCAAGGGTCCCCCAAGGGGGTCCCCCAAGGGGGCCCCCAAGGGGTCCCCAAGGGTCCCCCAAGGGTCCCCCAAGGGTCCCCAAGGGTCCCCCAAGGTGATCCCCCAAGGGTCCCCCAAGTGTCCCCCAAGGGGATCCCCCAAGGGTCCCCCAAGGGGGTCCCCCAAGGGTTCCCCAAGGGTCCCCCAAGTGTCCCCCAAGGATCCCCCAAGGGTCGGCCAACGGGGTCCCCCAAGGTTCCCCCAAGTGTCCCCCAAGGGGCTCCCCCAAGGGTCCCCCAAGGGGGTCCCCCAAGGGTCCCCCAAGGGTCCCCCAAGGGGATCCCCCAAGGGTCCCCAAGGGTCCCCCAAGGGGATCCCCAAGGGTCCCCCAAGGGGGTCCCCCAAGTGTCCCCCAAGGGGGTCCCCCAAGGGTCCCCCAAGGGGGTCCCCCAAGGGTCCCCAAGGGGATCCACCAAAGGTCCCCCAAGGGTCCCCCACGGGGGTCCCCCCAAGGGTCCCCCAAGGGGTTCCCCCAAGGGGTCCCCCAAGGGGGTCCCCCCCAAGCGTCCCCCAAGGGCCCCCCCAAGGGACCCCAATGGTCCCCCAAGGTTCTCCCAAGGGTCCCCCAAGGGGGTCCCCCAAGGGTCCCCAAGGGTCCCCCAAGGGGGTCCCCCAAGGGTATACCCCCAAGTTTCCCACAAGGGGGTTCCCACAAGGGTCGCCAAGGGGGTCCCCCAAAAGTCCCCAAGGGTCCCCCAAGGGGGTCCCCCAAGGGGTCCCCCAAGGTTCCCACAAGGGGGGTCCCCCAAGGTTGACCCTCTTGGGGGTCACAAGGGGTCCCCCAAGGGGGTCCCCCAAGGTTCAACCAAGGGGATCCCCCAAGGGTCCCCCAAGGGGTCCGCGAAGAGAGAACTTTAGAGAAACCTCAAATCAACCGGAACCTTTATAAATATTGTAATAATTACATACAAATCATAGGAACATTTCCCAAGGGGCCCCCAATGGTCCCCCAAGGGGGTCCCCCAAGGGGCCCCCAAGGGGGTCCCTCAAGGGTCCCCCAAGGGGATCCCCCAAGGGTCCCCGAAGGGTCCCCAAGGGGATCCCCCAAGGGTCCCCCAAGGGTCCACCAAGGGGGTCCCCCAAGGGGCCCCCAAGGGTCCCCCAAGGGGGTCCACCAAGGGGGTCCCCCAAGGTTCCCCCAAGCGGGTCCCCCAAAGGGTCCCCCAAGGTTCCCCCAAGGATAACCCCAAGGGTCCCCCAAGGGTCCCCCAAGGGTCCCCCAAGGGGATCCCCACCAAGAGCCCCCAAGGGGGTCCCCCAAGGGTCCCCCAAGGGTCCCCAAGGGGTCCCCCAAGGGTCCCCAAGGGTCCCCCAAGGGTCCCCCAAGGGGGTCCCCCAAGGGTCCCCCAAGGGTCCCCCAAGGGTCCCCCAAGGGTCCCCCAAGGAATCCCCCAAGGATCCCCCAATGGTCCCCCAAGGGTCCCCCAAGGTTCCCCGAGGTGTCCCCCAAGGGTCCCACAAGCGGGTCCCCCAAGGGTCCCCGAAGGGTCCCCAAGGGGATCCCCCAAAGGTCCCCCAAGGGTCCCCCAAGGGGGTACCCCAAAGGGTACCCCCCAAGGGGATCCCCATAGGGTCCCACAAGGGTCCCAGAAGGGAGTCTCCCAAGGGTCCCCCATGGGTCCCCCAAGGGTCCCCCAAGGGGATCCCCCAAGGGGGTCCCCCAAGGGGGGCCCCAAGGGTACCCCAAGGGGGTCCCAAGGGGGTCCCAAGGGGGTCCCCCAAGGGGGTCCCCCAAGGTGCCCCCAAAGGTCCCCCAAGGGGGTCCCCCAAGGATCCCCAAAGGGGATCCCCCAAGGGGATCCCCCAAGGATCCCCCAAGGGGATCCCCCAAGGGTCCCCCAAGGGGGTCCCCCGAGGGTCCCCCAAGGGTCCCCCCTAGGGCCCCCAAGGTTCCCCCAAGGGTCCCCCAAGTGGGTCCCCCAAGGGTCCCCCAAGGGTCCACCAAGGGGGTCCCCCAAGGGTCCACCAATGGGGTCCCCCAAGGGTCCCCCAAGTGTACCCAAGGGGATACCCCAAGGGTCCCCAAGTGTCCCCAACGGGTCCCCCAAGGGTCCCCACAAGGGTGTCCCCCAAGGGTCCCCCAAGGGGTTCCCCCAAGGGTCCCCAAAGGGGTCCCCCAAGGGGGTCCCCCAAGGGTCCCCCAAGGGTCCCCCAAGGGGGTCCCCCAAGGGGGTCCCCCCAAGGGTCCCCAAGGGGGTCCCCCCAAGGGTCCCCAAGGGTCCCCCAAGGGTCCCCCAAGGGGATCCCCCAAGGGGGTCCCCCAAGGGTCCCCCAAGGTGGTCCCCCAAGGGTCCCCCAAGGGGTCCCCCCAAGGGTCCCCCAAGGGGATCCCCAAGGGTCCCCCAAGGGTCCCCCAAGGGGTCCCCAAGGGTCCCCAAGGGGTCCCCCAAGGGGATCCCCAAGGGTCCCCCAAGGGTCCCCCAAGGGTCCCCCAAGGGATCCCCCAAAGGGTCCCCCCAAGTGGTCCCCCAAGGGGGGTGATCCCCAAGTGTCCCCCAAGGGTCCCCCAAGGGTCCCCCAAGGGTCCCCCAAGGGTCCCCCAAGGGGATCCCCCAAGGGTCCCCCAAGGGGTCCCCAAGGGATCCCCAAGGGGATCCCCAAAGGGGTCCCCCAAGGGTCCCCCAAGGGGGTCCCCCAAGGGTCCCCCAAGGGTCCCCCAAGGGTCCCCCAAGGGTCCCCCAAGGGTCCCCCAAGGGGTCCCCCAAGGGTCCCCCAAGGGTCCCCCAAGGGTCCCCGAAGGGGATCCCCCAAGGGTCCCCCAAGGGTCCCCCACAGGGTCCCCCAAGGGGATACCCCAAGGGGTCCCCCAAGGGTCCCCCAAGGGTCCCCAAGGGGTCCCCCCCAAGGGTCCCCCAATGGGGTCCCCCAAGGGGTCCCACAAGGTCCCCCAAGGGTCCCCAAGGGGTCCCCCCAAGGGGGCCCCCAAGGGCCCCCAAAGGGTCCCCACCAGGGGTACCCCAAGGGTCCCCCCAAGGGGTGTCCCCCAAGGGGGTCCCCCAAGGGTCCCCCAAGGGGATCCCCCAAGGGTCCCCAAGGGGTCCCCCAAGGGCGTCCCCCAAGGGTCCCCCAAGGGGTCCCCCCCAAGGGGTCCCCAAGGGGGTCCCCCAAGGGGTCCCCAAAGGGGTCCCCAAGGGGTCCCCCAAGGGGTCCCCAAAGGTCCCCCAAGGGGTTCCCCCAAGGGTCCCCCAAGGGTCCCAAAAGGGTCCCCCAAGTGTCCCCCAAGGGTGTCCCCCAAGGGGCCCCCAAGGGGATCCCCCAAGGGGGTCCCCCAAGGGGATCCCCCAAGGGTCCCCCAAGGGGATCCCCCAAGGGGATCCCCAAGGGTCCCCCAAGGGGATCCCCCAAGGGTCCCCCAAGGGGATCCCCCAAGGGGGTCCCCCAAGGGGTCCCCCCAAGGGGATCCCCCAAGGGTCCCCCAAGGGGGTCCCCCAAGGGTCCCCCAAGGGGGTCCCCAAGGGGTCCCCCAAGGGGTCCCCCAAGGGGTGTCCCCAAGGGGTCCCCCAAGGTTCCCCCAAAGGGTCCCCCAAGGGGGTCCCCCAAGGGGAACCCCAAGGGTCCCCAAGGGTCCCCCAAGGGGATCCCCCAAGGGTCCCCCAAGGGGGTCCCCCAAGGGTCCCCCAAGGGTCTTCCAAGGGTCCACACAAGGGTCCCCCAAGGTGATCCCCCAAGAGTCCCCAAGAGTGTCCCCCCCAAGGGTCCCCCAAGGGGGTCCCCCAAGGGTCCCCCAAGGGGGTCCCCCAAGGGTCCCCCAAGGGGTCCCCCAAGGGTCCCTCAAGGGGCCCCCAAGGGTCCCCAAAGGGGGCCCCCAAGGGTCCCCCAAGGCGATCCCCCAAGGGTCCCCCAAGGGTCCCCCAAGGGTCCCCCCAAGGGTCCCCCAAGGGTTGTCCCCCAAGGGGTCCCCCAAGGGTCCCCCCAAGGGTCCCCCAAGGGGTCCCCCAAAGGGTCCCCCAAGGTTCCCCAAGGGGGTCCCCCAAGGGTCCCCCAAGGGGGTCCCCCAAGGGGTCCCCCAAGGGTCCCACAAGGGGTCCCCAAGGGGGTCCCCCCAAGGGTCCCCCAAGGTCCCCCAAGGGGTTCCCCCAAGGGTCCCCCAAGGGTCCCACAAGGGGGTCCCCCAAGGGGGTCCCCCAAGGGTCCCCCAAGTGTCCCCCAAGGGGGTCCCCCAAGGGTCCTCCAAGGGTCCCCCAAGGGGGTCTCCCCCAAGGGTCCCCCAAGGGGGTCCCCCAAGGGGGTCACCCAAGGGTCCCCCAAGGGTCCCCCAAGGGGTCCCCCAAGGGGATCCCCCAAGGGTCCCCCAAGGGGATCGATCCCCCAAGGGTCTCCCAAGGGTCCCACAAGGGGGTCCCCGAAAGGGTCCCCCAAGGGTCCCCCAAGGGGATCCACCAAGGGTCCCCCAAGGGGATCCCCCAAGGGGCCCCAAGGTTCCCCCAAGGGGGTCCCCCAAGGGGATCCCCCAAGGATCCCCCAACGGTCCCCCAAGGGTCCCCCAAGGGGATCCCCCAAGGGTCCCCCAAGGGTCCACGAAGGGGGTCCCCCAAGGGTCCCCCAAGGGTCCCCCACGGGGGTCCCCCAAGGGGTCCCCCCAAGCGTCCCCCAAGGGGGTCCCCCAAGGCTCCCCTAAGGGTCCCCCAAGGGGATCCCCCAAAGGTCCCCCAAGCGGGTCCCCCAAGGGTCCCCCAAGGGGATCCCCCAAGGGTCCCCCAAGGTGGTCCCCCAAGAGACCCCCAAGGGGGTCCCCCCAAGGGTCCCCCAAGGGGATCCCCATCCCCCAAGGGTCCCTCAAGCGGGTCCCCCAAGGGTCCCCCAAGGGTCCCACAAGGGGATCCCCCAAGGGTCCCCCAAGGGTCCCAGAAAGGTGGTCCCCCAAGGGTCCCCCAAGGGGATCCCCCATGGGTCCCCCAAGAGTCCCCCAAGGGCATCCCCCAAGGGTCCCCCAAGGGTCCCCCAAGGGTCCCCCAAGGACCCCCCAAGGATCCCCCAAGGGTCAGCCAAGGGGGTCCCCCAAGGTTCCCACAAGGGTCCCCCAAGGGGGTCCCCCCCAAGGGTCCCCCAAGGGGGTACCCCAAGGGTCCCCCAAGGGTCCCCCAAGGGTCCCCCAAGGGTCCCCCAAAAGTCCCCCAAGGGGATCCCCCAAGGGTCCCCCAATGGTTCCCTAGGTTCCCGCAAGGGTACCCCAAGGGGATCCCCCAAGAGTCCCCCAAGGGTCCCCCACGGGGGTCCCCCCAAGGGTCCCCCAAGGGGGTCCCCCAAGGGGGTCCCCCAAAAGCGTCCCCCAAGGGGCCCCTTGGGGTACCCCCCAAGGGCCCCCAATGGTACCCCAAGGGTCCCCCAAAGGGTCCCCCAAGGGTCCCCCAAGGGGGTCCCCCAAGGGGGTCCCCCAAGGGTCCCCCAAGGGGTTCCCCAAGGTTCCCACAAGGGGGTCCCCCAAGGGTCCCCAAGGGGGTCACAAGGGGTCCCCCGAAGGTCCCCCAAGGGAGTCCTCCAAGGGTCAAACAAGGGGATCCCCCAAGGGTCCCCCAAGGGGGTCCCCCAAGAGGCCCCCAATGGTCCCCCAAGGGGTTCCCCCAAGGGTCCCCCAAGGGGGTCCCCCAAGGTCCCCCAAGGGGGTCCCAAAGGGGTCCCCCAAGTGTCCCCCAAGGGTGTCCCCCAAGGGGCCCCCAAGGGGGTCCCCCAAGGGGATCCCCCAAGGGTCCCCCAAGGGGGTCTCCCAAGGGGGAACCTTAAGGGTCCCCCAAGGGGGTCCCCCAAGGGTCCCCAAGGGGATCCCCCAAGGGTCCCCCAAGGAGGTCCCCCAAGGGGGTCCCCTAAGGGGGTCCCCCCAAGTGTCCCCCAAGGGTCCCCCAAGGGGTCCCCCAAGGGTCCACCAAGGGGGTCCACCAAGGGGCCCCAAGGGTCCCCCAAGGGGGTCCACCAAGGGGGTCCCCCAAGGTTCCCCCAAGGGGGTCCCCCCCAAGGGTACCCCAAGGGGATCCCCAAGGGTCCCCAAGGGTCCCCCAAGGGGATACCCCAAGGGTCCTTCAAGGATCCCGCAAGGATCCCCCAAGGGTCTTCCAAGGGTCCCACAAGGGTCCCCCAAGGTGATCCCCCAAGAGTCCACCAAGAGTCCCCCCAAGGGTCCCCCAAAGGGGTCCCCCAAGGGTCCCCCAAGGGGGTCCCAAGGGGGTCCCCCAAGGGTCCCCCAAGGGGCCCCCAAGGGTCCCCAAAGGGGGTCCCCCAAGGGGGTCCCCCAAGGGTCCCCCAAGGCGATTCCCCAAGGTCCCCCATAGGTCCCCCAAGGGGATCCCCCAAGGGTCCCCCAAGGGGGTCCCCCAAGGGTCCCCCAAGGGGGTCCCCCAAGGGTCCCCCAAGTGTCCACCAAGGGGATTCCACAAGGGTCTTTCAAGGGTCCCCCAAGGGTCCCACAAGGGGGTCCCCCAAGGGGGTCCCCCAAGGGTCCCCCAAGTGTCCACCAAGGGGATTCCCCAAGGGTCTTTCAAGGGTCCCCCAAGGGGGTCCCCCAAGGGGGTAACCCAAGGGTCCCCCAAGGGTCCCCCAAGGGTCCCCCAAGTGTCCCCCAAGGGGATCCCCCAAGGGTCCCCCAAGGGGATCCCCCAAGGGTCTCCCAAGGGTCCCACAAGGGGGTCCCCGAAAGGGTCCCCCAAGGGTCCCCCAAGGGGATCCCCCAAGGGGCCCCAAGGGTGCCCCAAGGGTCCCCCAAGGTTCCCCCAAGGGGATCCCCCAAGGATCCCCCAACGGTCCCCCAAGGGTCCCCCAAGGGGATCCCCCAAGGGTCCCCCAAGGGTCCACGAAGGGGGTCCCCCAAGGGTCCCCCACGGGGGTCCCCCAAGGGGGTCCCCCAAGGCTCCCTTAAGGGTCCCCCAAGGGGATCACCCAAAGGGCCCCCACGGGGGTCCCCCAAGGCGGTCCCCCCCAAGGGTCCCCCAAGGGTCCCCCAAGGGGTTCCCCCCCCAAGCGTCCCCCATGGGGGTCACCCAATGTTCCCCCAAGTGTCCCCCAAGGGTTCCCCAAGGGGGTCCCCCAAGGGGGTCCCAAGGTGGTCCCCCAAGGGTCCCCCAAGGGGCTCCCCCAAGGGGCTCCCCCAAGGGGTCCCCCAAGGGTCCCCCAAAGGGATCCCCAAAGGGTCCCCCAAGGGGGTCCCCCAAGGGTCACCCAAGGGGCTCCCAATGGTCCTCCAAAAGGGGATTCCCCAAGGGTCCCCCAAGGGTCCCCAAGGGTCTCCCAATCCCCCAAGGGGGTCCCCCCCAAGGTTCCTCCAAGGGGATCCCCCAAGGGTCCCGCAAGGGTCCCCCAAGGGGGTCCCCCAAGGGTCCCCAAGGGTCTCCCAACCCCCCAAGAGTCCCCCAAGGATCCCCCAATGGTCCCCCAAGGGTCTTCCAAGGGGCCCCCAAGGGTCCCCCAAGGGTCCCCAAAGGGTCCCCAAGGGGGTCCCCCAAGGGGGTCCCACCCAAGGTTCCCCCAAGGGGATCCCCAAGGGCCCCCAAGGGGGTCCCCCAAGGGTCCCCCAAGAGTCCCCCAAGGATCCCCCAAGGGTCCCCCAAGGTTCCCCCAAGGGTCCCCCAAGGGTACCCCAAGGGTCCCCAAGGGTCCCCCAAGGGTCCCCCAAGGATCCCCCAAGGGTCCCCCAAGGGTCCCCCAAGGGGATCCCCCAAGGGTCCCTCAAGGGGGTCCCCCAAGGGTCCCCCAAGGGTCCCCAAGGGTCCCCAAGGGGATCCCCCAAGGGTCCCCCAAGGGGATCCCCCAAGGGTTCCCCAAGGGGATTCCCCAAGGGTCCCCCAAGGGGGTCCCCATAAGATTACTGTATTTACTATTATTCAGAATATAATTTGATCCCCTTGGGGGATCCCCTTGGTGGACACTTGGGGGCCCTTTTTTTGTCAAAAAAATTCCAATACTATTTGTAAAATAGCTTACATAACCAGATTCTAACTCTGGGGCACCCCAACAAAATAATTTTTATAAATTTTAAGATACCAATTTAATTTTATCTTATCGTCCCATAAAATTATTTAATCAATAATTAATTAAATTCAATTTCTTCCATCACCTTTCATACCAGCCTTCAATTAAAAAAGACTTAATAAAATATAAATTAATTTCTTATATACTAACTATTTAATCATATATATATATATATATATATATATAATATAGTAATTGAACATTATATATAGTAAAATTCGAAATTAAAAAAAAAAAAGTGAAATATTTTACAGTAAAAATTATGACGTACAACAATTAATTATAAAAATATAAAAACAAGCTTAGCCCGCTAACTATTTTTTAAGTAAACTAAAAAGAAATTAAATTAATAATTAAAACCATTAAAGAAAAGTCTTAAATTGAATTCTTTTCCCATAAAACTAGATATACTTTACTTGTCGACTGACATGTCACCACCAATAAATAAATTATGTTTAGAGAGAGAGAGAGAGAGAGAAGAAAGAGAGCTTCGACAATATTTTTTATCAAATACACATACATATTCTAAAATGATCATTACGTAGGTTGCAAGTGGAATGTTTATATTAAATATTATTTTATTAATGTTATTTTTTTTAAATATTGATAAAATAGTGCCAGCAGTCGCGGTTATAGATGGAATGTAAGTAAATATTTTTAGTTAGTAATTTCATAGCCAGTTATTATTAAATAAAATGAATGACTCTTTTGATGTAATAGAATTATGATAGTAACCCTGTACATTTATTTTCGTACCTTGCGTATCAGGGTTATTAATTAAAGAAAAATGTAGCATATATAAAAAAAACTTTCCGGAACCTTTTTATGAAGATTATATATATATAATAATTTACACACACACATATTTTTTATATATATATATTTCTAATAGAAAACATTATATTATTTTAATTGGTTTAATTACATATTTACAATATATATTATAAAACTTGTTATTGCAATCTTAATAAGGACATAGAAAAATAAAATGCTCCGGACGGGACTTGAACCGAGACCTCTCGATGTTTATAACCACCCCCCCCACTAGTATAAATGAGAATTTATATATATATAAAGTATATACGTTATATGTGTAAAAAAAGCTTTCAAATGAATTTTGAAACGTGATTATAAAATATGGTATTTTAGTGTTTACCCACAAACTGGATAACCCTGTTAAATTTGTGCGCAATTCATTCATTAGATTCAAATTAAAACTGACTTCTTCAATTTTCAGATTACATTGGTCGTTGCTCCGCAACGGCAGTTGTTTTTATTACGTCAACATTTTTTTGTTATTTTCTAAGCTAAACCCCATTCCATACGAAATTAATAATTGGGTGGCGGAAATTATATAAAATATAACTTATAATAAAATCTGTTATAATTTTGGAATACTTTTGTTTTTTTTCTTTCATTCAAAGTAATGAAGGGGGGGGGGAAAGTGGTTCTTTATATTATAAACAGAAAGCTTTTTTTTTTTTATTTATATTTCAGACAACAATGACTTAAAAAAACCAATTTTTTAAAATACTGTTTTTTTTATATCATGGTTTTTTTTATTCAACAATGAACATCAATTATTATTATTTCTTTAATTTTCATTTAAATATTTAAAAATGAATTTTTTAAAACATAAAAAAATATTTAACTTATTAAAAAACTTTTAACATTTGTGTATTATGATATAAATAAAAATCCTGCTATATACCACCAATATAATCCTTCTTTGCCTTCCTAAATAAAAATATGTTTTTTTACATCTTCCTGGGTCTGCCAGGTTTTTCTTCTTCTTCTTCTTCATTTTTTCAATCCTCTTGTCTTATTTTTTTAGCTTTTTTGGATTTAGCTAGTAAATAGATCCTTTCTCACATATATCCGAATATTTTTTGTTTTCTTCCTAATTGTTAATTATTAATGTTTCTCCCTCCCCTTCTAAGACATACACACACACCCCCAACACCACACACACACAGTGCCCATGTTTGTTCACAATAGCATAAATCTCCATTGCAAACTATATTTAAAAAAAAAAAATCCAAAATTTTTGTGACACTTGTGGAAAAGATGTAACTTTCTCCCCCCCCACCTCTATGTTTGCAATTCCTCTTTCATGCCATTATATTTATATATTATATAAATTTACTCTCCAAAAGTTCATGGCATTTTTTATTTAAAAAAACATCTTTCATCAATTCCTATACTTTTTTTCTGACAGCATTCATTGTTGTAATCTTGTTTTACTTACTCTTTTTTTTAGTATTCAAGCACACATAGTTAAAAAAAATATTTTTTTCCACTCCTTCCCCCCCCCTAGATGATGTAATGTAAGTATACTTTCTTTTTTTAATGATGCCAAAATTAACACCCATGAAAAAAAAGTGACGTTTCAATTTCATGTTTTCTCAACTGTATTAGTTTTTCAAGTTTTTCAGTTTTGAAAATGCTCTGCGCCCCCCCCCCAACCACACACACAATATTTTTTACTAATCTGCTTGAAATTTTCGGACATAGTAAAAATAAAATATGTGCAATTTTATATAGTCACCCCCCCCCTTATAAAATTAGAACAGAGCATATAATTTTTTTTCTGCCCACTAACCTAATTTCAAAATTGAAGAAACATGGACATCAGTTTATAAAAAAACAAAGTCAGGTTGGTGCAAAGGCACATTGAAGAAGTATTCTTTCCCACGTTCTGGTCACATTTTTCTAAGCTCTTCGTGCCCGATGTTGTAACATTAGTGGGGGTTCAGTTGGTACTATGGAGAGCAAAAACACGTTTTGCTTGTAGAAAAATACTTTCCATATTCAACTTTGTACTTCCCCAGTATGTTCTTGAGAACGCTTTCTTGCTTTCTAACTTTTTGGGAAATTGTATCCCCCCCCCCCAGAAAGTGTAATGCTTTT
>JASPKZ010006298.1:110000-126637 GCA_030220185.1 Diploptera punctata | reverse complement strand
TTTTAATGACGAAGTCTGCTTTTAAAACTGGAATCTAAGTGTGTTGTAAACAGCGTTGGCTGCGGTGCGCTAATTAAAGTCTTGCTAATTATTTCCCATAGAGAACAAGCTCGCAGAGTCACCTTCATTTGTTTCTATACACTGAACGGAAAACATCCATTAAATATACGTAACTTCTAGTATTGCATTATTAGTCACTAAATATTTACTTATAATTGGATTTTAAGGAACCTGGAAATTTATTGTGATCCTCGTTATATAGAGTTTTAACGAATTCCGAAGGAATGAAACCATCGGTTTTGTTGTCATAAGTAATGTCACGAGTGATTTCCAATTTATCTAGAGAATTTGGAAATCAAGAGTGGCATTTGTTAGGACTATTTAACGAATAAAATTAAGCTGTTTACTCACAAATCATTATTTAACTATAGTTATTTTAATATATTTATATATGTAACGTAAACGGCGATGTTTAAAAGCAAATGAGAAACTATTCGTACGCTTCATTTGCTTCTTTTGTTCGTCACTATAAACATATCATATTATTTATTGCCAAAGGGTCGCAATGTTGTAAGAATGCACCCTAGTGGAGAAATTTATAACCAACGTTATATGTATTAATTAATTTCTGATGTCATATGATGTAAATACGTCAATTATATTTTCTGCGTCATTTCCGGGAAAAAATTCGTTTAAGAAAGTGCAAACAGTGCTTCTTTTTTTTTGTGGTATAATCAATTGTTACAAATGTTTTTATATTATCTCTCGTATGCGCTACGTGTTGACATTCATGCACTATACATACAATCTGGTAGCCATATTTCTTAGGGAGTCAGTCACTACAAAATAATGCTTATGGCCTATTCAGAATGTTAAAAAGGGGGTGCTTTCTTTATTATGATAAACTTTAGTTGGTAAATTTTAGGCGAAACACGACTGCGATTGGTTGTAAATCAATAATTATTGAAATGTGGTCATTGACTCCCATTTGGGGCATGAGTTGAGTAGTCAAAGTAATGCCACGAGTGATTTCCAATTTATCTACAGAATTTGAAAATCAAGAGTGGCATTTGTTAGGACTATTTAACGAATACAATTAAGCTGTTCACTCACAAATCAGTATTTAACTATATGTACTTAACGTAAGCGTCGATGTTTGAAAACAAATGAGAAACGATTGGTACGCTTCATTTGTTTCTTTTGTTCATCACTGCAACCAGATCATATTATCTATTGCCAAAGGATCGCAATATTGTAAGAATGCACCTTAGTGGAGGAATTAATAACGAACATTATAGGTATTAATTAATTTCTGATGTCCTATGATGTAAATATGTCAATTATATTTTTCTGCAATGTCATTTCCTGGAATAATTCGTTTAAGAAAGTGCTAACAGTGGTTTCCTTTTTTTTTTCTGTGGTTTAATCAATTGCTACAAATGTTTTTATGTTATCTCCCGCATGCGCTGTCTGCTGGCATTCATGCACTATATATATCATCATCATCATCATCCGGTATCATGGCAGATGCCGCCGTCTTCCGGAAACCAAACGCCATTCCTCTCTGTCCATCCATTGATCTTCCTCCATTCCTCTGATATTCATAGCTGCTTGTACCCCTTCTATCCAAGTTTTCTTCGGTCTTCCTCTCTTCCTTCTTTCCATTGGGATCCATTCCATAACAATTTTTGGCAATCTTTGCTCTGGCATTCTTTTGGCATGACCATACCACTGTAATCTTTTCTTTCTATAATGTCTCGATGATGTCCGGCTTCTCTTGTACACCCATAATTTCCCTTATCTTTCTTTATTTCGTATTTTATCCATTCTAGATTTTCCAGCTGATCTTAAACATCCATTTCTGTACTTAAAATTATTTTCATTTCTCTGGTAGGAATTTGCCAGACTTCAGCACCATATGTTAAAATGCTCTGAATTATGGTTTGATATAGGCCTATTTGTAATTTTCTATTTTCTGTAATATTTTTGCTCCACCAAACAGAGTTTAAAGCATTTATTGCTTGTTTTGTTTGTGCGATTCTATTTTTATTTTGCACTGTGTTATCGCCTGAATGGTCTAATTTTGTTCCTAAATAAGTGCATTCAATACTAGGTTTTAGTTCTTCTCAATTGTTGAAATTTATATTTTCCATTTCTTCTCCTATACACAGGTATTTAGTTTCTCAATGTTTATATAAAGTCCCCATTTTTAATATTCTTCTTTTAGTTTTTTAGCCATATATTCTATGTCATCGTGGTCCTGTGCTATTAATACCTGGTCATCTGCAAAATTTAGTGAATATACATGTGTATTTTGGATGGGTAAGCCCATTTTTTGACATTTTTTCCTCCAGTCTCTTAGTACTCTTTCGAGATAAATTTTAAATAGAGTTGGAGATAAACTGCAACCTTGCCTTAAACCTTTTGTAATAGTAAATCCCTTTGTTATATGATTTCCAACTTTATTTTCGAAATAGATCCTTTGTAAATGTTTTTATAGCTTCTACTATTTTTTTGGTAATGTTAGAATCATCTAAAGTTTCCCATAACATTTTTTGGGGAATACTATCATATGCTTTGGTTAAATCGACAAAAAGCAAATGTAAATCTCTGTTAGTAGCTCTTTTTTTCTATCATTTGTGTTATGCAAAATATATTATCTTTGCATGACCTACCACTTCTAAAACCAGATTGTTCTTCCATTTCTTTATCCTGGTGTTCTATATCAATCATTTTACTTAGTATACGTCCATATATTCTACTTAATGTACTAGTTACTGATATGCCTCTATAATTTGTACACTTTCTCTTGTCTCCCTTCTTATGTATCGATGTTATAATAGCGACTTTCCACTCTTCTGGCACTTCTTCGCCATTTATTATTTTATTAAACAGTACAGTGATCATTTCCAATAACTTCTGACTGCCACTTTTAATCAATTCTACAGCAAAATTTCCTGGGCCGGCATTACTACCATTTTTCATTCTCATAATTTCCTTTTTTACAGTATTTATATCAATTTCAATTATGTTTCCTGTTTCCATCTCTGATAAATCGTCATTTTCTCCCAAAAATTCTTTTCGGTCCTCTACTAAAAGCTTTCTGTAATATTCTTCCCATTCATGTATCCCTATTAGGTTGAGAAGATTCTTATTTCTATTCGATGAACGTATATTTTTTTATAAATGTCCATGATTCAGAACTCTTCTTGCTTCCTAAATATGTTTGTATTTCTTTACATTTCTTATCCCAAATCTCGTTTCTGTGTTTAGTAACCATTCTTCTCACTTTTGCTTGTGCTTTTTGATATTGTATTTTGTCATTCTGGTTCTTTGTACTAAGCCATTTTAAAAATAACTGTTTTTCTTATTCTGTATTTCTTTCTCTATTTCATCGTTCCAAAACAGTGCTGTCCTTCCTCTATAGTCGTCTTTCTCACCCAATGCTTCATAGGCGGCTTCATGAATGCATCTTTTTAGGTACTGATACATTTCTTCCGTATCTCTGAATTCACTCTGTGTTAATTTTTTATTCAGTCTTTGTTGATGTAAATGCTTTACACTTTCGTTCTGTAGGCTTTCTACATTATATTTTCTTTCCGTTTCTGTTCTAACATTTTCTTCTTTTTCTGCGTCGTTGTTTTCTTTATTAAGAATGCAAGGAAATACAAATTTTCCAATTACTAATTTATGATCTGTCCCACAACTTGGTCCTCTATAAGCTCTCACATCTTGTATTTTCATTTTTGAATTTTGTTTTGTAATTATGTAATCGATAATGGATTTTTGATTTAGTGTTGGACGTTCCCATGCGTATTTATGGATATATTTATGATTGAAAAAGCCATTCCATATTTTTAAAGATGATTGCCTACATAATTCAATTAACCTTTCTCCATTTTCATTTAAAATATTTTCTCCAAACTTCCCTACTACTGGATCTCCAAATTTACTTCCTGTTCTTCCATTCATGTCTCCCAATAATATCAATTGTTTCCCAGCGCTAATTTTTCCTATTTCTTCGTTAACTTTGTCAAAAAATAAATCATTTTCTAGATTTGTCATTCCATTATCGTTATATATATATATATATATATATATATATATAAACTGGTAGCCGCATTTCTTATTGAGTCAGTCACTGCAAAATAATGATATGATCTATTCACAATGTTAAGAAGGAGCAGCTTTCTTTAATATGGCATGAATACTTCAGTTGTAGATAAATTCGAGGCGAAACACGAATGTGATTGGTTGTAAATCAAAAATCATTGAAATTGATTGGTCATTGACTCCCATTTGGGACATGTGTTAAATATGTGCAGTCTGAACCACGCTCTGCCAAACCATTTTTGTGGCGTCTTATTATTATATAACCACGTACTGCTACCATTTTGCACCCACGCAGGGTTATATTGTTGATCACTATTTTGATTGGAAAGCATTGATTGTTCATTGATTTGTGACATCTTTGCCCGGGCCCATAGAGGCAAAGAGGAATTCAACTTTCTTTACTAAATTCTCCCAATATGTAATGTTTACTGACTTATGAAATACAATCGCGGAAGCTTTGGGATAAAGGAACTAACACACGCTTGAGCAAGCTTTTGGAATTTGACTTTGATATCTGACTTATGCTAACTACTGAATGAATAGGCATAGAGTAAGTAAAAAGCACAACTAAAGCTTTTAATGCGAGTCAAAATATAGTCAGATATAATATAAAGATAAATAAATAAATATTCAATTTACAAAGAAAAGAAATCGTAGTAGATCATCTATACAAAAAGAAAATATGATGTAAATCAACATACATACATACATTACATTATCACTCACTCTAGTCCAGCCTCGGGTTGGGTGAAATACTGTCCTAGCGTCCCCACCCTGGCTTACTGGACTAAACAAACAAAACCAGCTCTCCTGAGCTGCCCTGGCCAGACTCCAATGGTGACTAAATAGATGATGATTCGATGTTAAAAAACACGCTATTTATGAGAGTTAACAGTGAGAGGGGGAATGCGCGATAGCACAGGGTGCGCACTAGGAAGGGAAGGGATAGATAGGAAAGCATTTGGCACTGTTCATAAAGATGACACTCGAGATGGAGACGCGATGACGTATAGTTTGCGCAGTAAGACGTAATTCCCGTACCGAAATGTCCATTTCGGTACAAATAGTCAGTTTTAAGAAATTTGACAGATCTTTACAGATGCTATTTACCTAATTCTATCCTAAAATATTTTAAGTTAAAATAAGACCAATAACCTTCAAAGTTATAGATTTTAGTACAATGAAAATCTACGGATCCATAACAAATTTTATTATCTTACTATGTTGAGGAAATATTTATAAATTGTGCTGGAAAATGACAATGGTCGAAATTTATATATATATATATATATATATATATATACTATATAGCTAATACCCGGTGTGCGCTGCTACGCCTAAATAAATGAAAATTAATGTGTTTTTATGTTTAGTTAAATAAGTAGAAGGAAAAATAATTATAAATTTATATTTTTTAGATATCCCGTGCTGATTACCCGGCGAGGTCCGGGAATCTACTTATCCCGATCTTCTTGACATAAATGAGCTGAAATACGAAAATTAATGTGTTTTATGTTTAGTTAAATAAGTGATATCAAAAATGTATATCATAATTATTTTTAGATATCCCATGCTGTTCACCCCGTGCTGATTACCCGGCGTTTGTCCCGGAATCTACTCTCCCGATCTTCTTGGCATAAATGAGCTGAAAGACAAAAATTAATGTACTTCTTATGATTACTTTAATAAGTGAAATGAAAAATAAGTATAAATGCATATCGTAATTATTTTAAGATTCCCCGTGCTGATTTGCCCGGTGTTGCCCGGAAATCTACTTATCTCGATCTTCTTTGCATAAATCAGCTAAAAGACAAAATTCGTTATTGTGAATTATCTGTAAAAGAATACCCGCCATGTGCTGCTATTTTTGCACAGGAATCTACATACTTGTCTCGATCTTCTTGGTATCAATGAAAGACAAAAATGGTAATTGTGAGTTATCCGTAAGAGATAAACATATGCTGCCGCGGGCGTTTTTGTAGAGCTTATTGAGATATTCAATTCTGTATACATTAATTTGGTGTATTTGTTATAGTTTTCGTAGCATAAGCCATTTAAGAGTCCAAAAAACTACTTTTTTCACGTTTTCCACTACAAAGGGCGATTTTTAAGAGTGTAGGAGTTGAGTATTACAACTCTCTTATAGCCTATGTTCATCCCGGGAATCTCCTGAACATTTTCCAAAAGCCCCATAACAATCGAATCAACGGTATGGGCGCGCATAACGTACGAACATACAAACAACAAATAAACCAACAAACAAACAAACATTCATTTTATATTTTATGTATATATACATATTATCGCCTCACTAGGATGGTTGTCCAGCGGTTTGCTTTGTTTCCCAGCAGCTGTTATGTATAATTAAATACAAATACGCCGACTACCGCCACTATAATAATTCCGCATGTTAAGTATTGTCGCGCGACACCCGCTTTTATATAAACGGACAACCATCATAGTGAAGCGATAATACAAACACCGTGTCCGCAACAAACATTACCAATATGAAATTGTTAAAAAAGCCAATAAAGTTATCGCGATGTCGTTTGTTGCAAAACTTAGATAAATTCAACAAGTTTTATGGTGGCTTTGTGGTGACAACAATGAAATTGCGCAATTTTAAGTTTCGTGGTGACAACAATGAAATACGTAATATCTCATGTTTATTTTGATTGTAAGTTTTGTGGTGACAACAATGAAATTATGTTTATACAATTTTTTGTTTGTATTCACGTAGAAGTTCTTATTTTGACGTCTTTCAACAAGAAGGTGCTCCCCACGTTATGGAAGGAAACTATGCTCAGGATTTTTAAGCCGTAAAAAAATAATCGACTCTAAACGGGTTTGAACCCACGAACCTCAAAACCAGAAGTGCACATGTGGAAATTTACTCATTACCATACAAATTTATTGAGTTTAACTATTTTTTCAACAAACTACATTGCAATAAATTTGTTATTTTCTGTTCTATATCATTTTATCATTGGTAGTGTTGGTCCCGGACACCCTGTGCACACACACACACACACACACACACACATATATATATATATATATATATATATATATATATATCCGGGTTCAAATCGCGTCCAGGCATTTATTTTTCTTAACTTGTCATATATATATTATATTGCAGATTTTCGCGCGGATATAAGTGTAGTGTCTTTTTTACACACTTTTTGAATGTATTTTGACAAACGATTAAATTAATCTTCAAAGTAGAGTCCGTTATATTTTATACTTCTAAACAAGAATTGAAAATACTGTAATAAGAAGAACACTAATTTGGATTTAATGTTTTTAATATTAGAAATTAGAGTCGGGCGTGATGATCTGGTGATTATGTTCCTTGCTTCTAGTCCCGAGGGTCGCGGATTCAAACTCGGCCGGGATCGATGGATTTTTTAGGATGAGAAAATCTAAGGACAAGTCCTTCGTAAGGGACTTTAAGACGTGGATCCCCGAGTTTGGATATATTCAGGCTCGTAAAGGAAAGTTAAGTCTGAATAACAATAGCACATGCTATTATACATTACATGCAGCCCTACTCTTGTGGTTCCACCTTCTCTCAAAATAGTTTAACTAAAATATATATAACTGTCATCTCCCAGTTATATGGATAAGAAACAAGGCCTCTTACTTACACAGCAGTCCAGTCCCACTATTTAATGTACTTCTAGAGTTTCCTAATATTTTAGGTGAAGCACATATACAGAATGTCGCAAAATTATACCGACAAACTTTGGGAGCTGATAGATATCAATATTTTAAACACTTTGTTAAGGAAGGGTTTTTGCTGCGGTGCTTCGTTTAAGCACTAGACGCGTTAATGGCATTACTGCCTCCCATCCAGTTGATTTAGATACGTAAATTACATTTGTGTACACCAAACCTCAGTTAATGTGACCTCAGAAATGTAGCATGGGGATTTTCGAAGGCCCAAACATGTGAATTCCGACTGTTAAATAACTGCTCACGTGTGAAACATGCTTCATCTGTGAACATGACATGAAATGCAAACAGTGCATGTTTTCAATTTTGTCCAAGATACCATTGACAAAATTGCTGTCGCAGAGGATAGTCTTGAGGCTTCATTGCGTGGACCTTTTCAAGGTGAAAAGGGTGCAACAACATTTCCTGTAGAATTCTTCCCACAGTGCTACGACTTATGTGCAATTATCGAGCGCGAGTACTAGCTGCAGGATTTTTCTCGATGCACCGCAACACATCTTCCTCATTCTCAGGAGTCCGTACAGAACGTGGCCGTCCTTGACCTTCTGCTCGTCTATCCAAGGAGCCTCTTTCACGTAGTCTACGTTCAATGCTGGCAAATGTAGTGTGATGAGTAGGACAAGGCATTTAATGACCTATAAATTGGTAAAAAATGCAAAAAAAAAATGAATTTATGACCTAAAAAATACAAAAAATGACCAATAAAATTTTTAAAATTACCAATAAAAAGTTAAGAAATTACCAATAAAAATACTATTTATTAGATTAATTCATCATTTGATTACTGAATTATATAAAATTTAACTTGACATAAAAATATTAAAAGAAAAGTATTAAAAAAAGTACATATTACAGTACCTTTATTGCAGAAAAATCCATTTCAATTACACAGTGCACTTTTACAACAATTTTGAATTGCAGTTAACAATCAAAACTTGGCGGTGATTTTCAAACATAAATGACTGTCTGTTGTCTGCTAGTACTGACTTATAAATGGAAAAGCTCCTCTCTACTTTTTTCAGCAGTCGCTCCCACATCGCAAATCTTGCAGAATAAAATACGACCATCCGTTGAAAAAATATCTTCTCCATATTTAGAAACAAATGCCTTTAATTTAACACTATCACTTTCCTTTACTTTAGGCATTTTGCTCTTAACCTGTTCATACAGATGGCTAGAAACAACCGACCACCTCACTTAACAGTATAACAATGGGAGTGTGGGCAAGTTCATTTTAAGCACATTCCTTGAAAAATAGGGGTAGAAGCTAGCATAAACTCCAAGTAATTGAATGACATTCCTAGAAGTGGGCAAGTTCATTATGCACATACCTTAAAAAAATAGGGATAGTAGTTAGCAAAACATCTATTTATTCCAAGAAATTGTTTTGACAGGGAAAAATACTGAATTATAATAAACATCTCAAATCAAATACAAATAATGTCACAACCTTCCGGAAAAGTGTAAAAAATGCTCAAAATGACCTAAGAATTGTCAAAAAATGACCTATCCCTAAAAAAGTTAAGAAAATGCAAAAAAAATGCCCTAAACGAATTGCTTTTATTTAATCCGTTTTTAATGTCATACATTTTCATATATGCAAGCAATGTTTCAGCCTTCATAAGAAAAAGATGCAAAATCATTAAATGCCTTGCCCTAATGAGGAACGTTTCGGTTTCGGAACTGTTCTTGGTAAAGCCTTACAGCCGCACGACCCGAACCAGCTTTTCCATACACCAGCAGCATGTCCGTCATCTCACTCCACGTGTACCTTTCCATGGTGTAAATAAAGTAGTATGCAGCAGGCATTCCAGCAAAACTCACGCACAATGTCAAGGAAACACAACGATGAGCTCAGGAAGTAAACATGTATGCTAAACGAATTGAAGCGTCTTTGTTTTGTTTCTTTCGTGTGTTTCCTTTAAAAGATACATACTGTACACAAATGTAATTTACGTATCTAAACCAACTGGGTGGGAGGCAGTAATGACATTAACTCGTCCAGCGCTTAAACGAAGCACCGCAGAAAAAAAACCTACCTTGACAAAAAGTACTTAAAATAATTGTGGAATTCAGGCTTTCACGGCCGGTAATCATAATGTTACTCACCACTGAAGACGCCCTCCGCAGTTGAGGGAGAAACGGCTGAAAGAAATACCAGATATAGACCACGGACATATAGCCCGGAATCTTTTAACATTATGTTTAAAATAATGTTATCTATCAGCTCCCAAAGTTTGACGGTCTAACTTTGGGACACCCTGTACATTTTTAAATAAAGTTATTTAGACAAATCCCTCCATGGTATCTTTACCTTGTCGTGGTGGAGTGGCTTGCGTGCTTAAATGATCCTGAGAGCTATGCCGGCGGTAGCATTGCTGCCGATAGGGTTACCCATGCCGGACTGGTCGAAGGTGATAAGCCAGACGAAAAAAGTACCTTGGGCGAAAGAGTGACGATCTTTCACCGTAAAAATACAAACCGTCAAGAAATGCGGACATGGGTTCATCTGGGGTAAAAGTTTCCGGAGGTCAAATAGTCCCCCATTCGGTTCTCCGGGCGGGGACTACTTCAGGGAACCCATGCCAAAGGCTCAAACACAGGGACATGTTCCTAGGAACATGGAATGTTAGGACTTTATACAATAGCGGGGCACTGGAGATATTAACGCGGGAATTGGATAAATCGCCCTTGGATATAGTCGCTTTACAGGAAGTTTAGGTGGCCAGGAGAAGGTAGTCAGGAATCAGGAAGCTTTGCATTATACTATGGGGGTGCAGAAAGACCTGCATTTGGAACGGGTTTTTTAGTCAGAAGGAGGATTCTATCCGCTATCCGAGATATTAAATTTGTTAGTGATAGGATATCATACATAATTCTAAAGGGTAAACGACATGATTTTATAATTATAAATGTACATGCCCCCACAGAAGATAAAGATGACAAGATCAAGGATGAGTTCTATGAAGAATTAGAATGCTTATTTGATAGCCTTTCACGATATCATATGAAAATTGTCTTAGGAGATTTTAATGCAAAAGTGGGGCGGGAAGATATATTCAAACCAACAATAGGCAAATTCAGTCTTCATGAAGATAGTAACGACAACGGGGTTAGATTAGTCACATTCGCTACATCAAAGAATCTCATTGTTAAGAGCACAACATTTCAGCATAAGGATATTCATAAATACACCTGGACGTCCCCAGATGGAGAAACTCGGAACCAGATAGATCATGTATTAGTGGATAAACGCTGGCACAGTAGCATCATTGATGTTAGATCAGTTAGAGGGACAGACTGCAATTCGGATCATCATCTGGTCAGAGTGAAAATCAGACAACGGCTATCGCTTATGAGAGGAACGAACGCTAAAGATGATTCTGTAAAATATGAGTTAAAAAACTTGAAAAATGATGAAATGCGGCAAGAATATCAAATCAAAATAGCTAATAGAGATGAAGTACTGGAATCTTCAGATGACAATGTGGCAAACGAAGAAGAAACTGATATAAATAAAGAATGGGAGGCTATAAGAGATACTATTAAATTGTCAGCATCAGAAAGCATTGGTTGTTTAAAAAAGAGGCAAAACAAGAAATGGTTTGATGAGGAATGTGCCGACATTGTAAAGAAAAGAAAGCTAGCAAAAAGGAAATGGTTACGCGAGCCAAATGAGGTAAATTTAGAGCAATTGGGTAGTGTTAGACGTGAAACCACCAAGTTACTAAAGAGTAAAAAGAGGGAATATTTGAGAGAGAAGATTAATAATCTTGAAATGAATGCAAAAAATAGGAACATTAGAGAATTATATCAGGGAATTAGTATAGAGAAGAAAGGGTTTTCAGGCTAGAACAAACATAATTCGGAATGAAAATGGGGATATGATTGCAGATTCTAGGAGTATATTAAATAGATGGAAAGGTTACTTTAATCAGCTATTAAATGTACATACAGAACAGGACATTGAGGAGGATAAGTTACAGACAGCAGAAATGCTAGTCGCAGAGCCAAGTGCATTAGAGGTTGAAATGGCGATTGAAAAATTGAAGATGTATAAAGCATCAGGTTCAGATGAGATCCCAGCAGAACTGATAAAATCAGGGGGAGAAAAATTGATGAACAAGATACGCTGGTTGCTTAGTATGATTTGGGAAAAAGAAGCTCTTCCAGATGAATGGAAGGAATCAATTATCGTACCAATTTATAAGAAAGGAGATAAAACTGATTGCAACAACTACAGGGGCATCTCATTACTTTCAACTTCGTACAAAATTCTAACAAATATATTAGTAAGCAGACTTACTCCCTATATTGATGACATTCTAGGAGATCATCAATGTGCATTTAGAAGAAACAGGTCTACAACAGATCAGATTTTCAGTATAAGACAGATTTTAGAGAAGAAATGGGAATATAATGGTACTGTACATCAACTATATGTAGACTTCAAAAAAGCATATGATTCAATTAAGAGGGAGAAGTTATATAGTATCCTGCTGGAGTTCGGAATTCCTAAAAAGTTGGTTAGACTTATACGAATGTGTCTAAATGGCTCAAAGAGTAGGGTGCGTGTAGGCAAACAGTTTTCAGGCACTTTTGAAATCCAGAATGGGTTGAAGCAAGGAGATGCACTATCTCCTCTACTATTTAATTTTGTACTAGAGCATGCCATTAAATCTTTAGAGAATGAGGAAGGCTTACAACTGAATGGTATTAATAAGCTGTTAGTTTATGCTGATGATGTAGTATTATTGGCCGATAGCGAGGAGATACTAAAGGCCAACACGCACACACTATTGAGTAACACTAAGAAATTAGGACTGGAAGTAAATATCACTAAAACTAAATATATGGTCACACGTAGAAATTCAGTATATAATGGAAATGGACAGCTAATGACAAATGAGGGAAATTTTGAGGAAGTGGCTGAATTCAAATACCTAGGAACAATAATCACAAATAGGAATGAGATGCACAAAGAAATTAAACATAGGCTCAATTCTGGAAATGCATGCTATTATGCATTGCAGAGACTTTTGATGTCCCAACTCCTTTCAAAAAACGTTAAGCTGAAAATATATAAAACTATTATTCTACCAGTTATATTATATGGGTGCGAAACATGGACTCTTACTTTAAGGGAGGAAAGGAGATTACGAGTATTTGAGAATAAAGTTCTTAGGAAAATTTTTGGACCAAAGAGAGATGAACAGACAGGTGAATGGAGAAGACTACATAACAATGAAGTACATGGTCTTCATAGGAAGCCAGATATAATAAGAACAGTTAAGTCTCGTAGACTGCGATGGGCAGGACATGTTGCACGTATGGGGAATGAAAGACGTGCATGGAAGCTTCTTGTAGGAAAGCCAGAGGGAAAACGCCCAGTTGGTAGGCCAAGAATGAGGTGGGAGAACAACGTTAACTATGATTTGAGGGAAGTAGATTATACAGGGAATGATTGGAAAGCATTAGCTCAGGATAGGGATGTATGGAGAGCTTATGTCCGCGCGGCCATGAACCTTCGGGTTCGATAGTGCCAGTGAGTAAGTAAGTAAGTATTTAGACAAATGTTTGTTCGTTTGTTAAGGAAAATTTATATGCAAAAGAAGCTACAACTATAACTGTACAAATTATGAAATGAATCAGATATTAGTACGCTGAAATGGGCTGGACATTTAGTGAGAATGAATGATGTGAAAACTGTAAACAAAGTTTTTTAAACAAAGCCAATAAGAAGGATTTTTAATAAACTAGCCAGTAATTTTAGTTAAAGTCTATGATCCGGAAATTTTAAACAATAAAGACATAGTTGAAATATTTAAAATATTTTGAATGTTTATTTTCGATAGTAATAATAATAACAATAATAATAATAATAATAATAATAATAATAATAATAATGGTTTATTTTACCTGTTGCAGTTAAGACCGTAAGGTTTTTTCCCTTCAATATCACCAGGATTAATATTTACGAATAGTAACAGTTTTAAAATATCCATATCTTGATTAATTATTATATCCATCCATAGTAATTCTGCCCGAATGCAGGTCCTTCACTGCAATCATAGCATTTCCATGCAACGTTTTGCAGCTTTACTAGGGAATTGTGTAGGTGTGGTAGCTTCCCGTTGCTTTCCACACCGGTGAAGGATGATGGTGATGATGATAATGGTAAGGATGATGATGATAATGGTAAGGATGATGATGATGGCCATATGATTTCGGGGACCTTTTGGGCCTTAGTTTTCCTGACATTTGTCTTACAGGTGAGGAAAAACCCCGATAAAAACCTCACCCAGAAAAACTGCCCCGACCGGGGATCGAACCCGGGCCCGCTGCGTGACAAGAGACCACAACGGTGGACAATTATTATATAATAGGCGTAAAAAATCAAACGAACAATAAATATTAAAATAATAATAACAATAATAATAACAAGAAATTGATAAAATAATTGACATGTTAATGAAAATGCAAAATATAAAAGAATAATAGAAGTATACCTATAAATTGGTTACTTTTCAGTCTACGAAAATATTCAGTGAGCTTCTTTGAACTGTTTTTGAATCGGACAGTCCTTCATATAAGCGGGGACGAAATTCCAGAGTCTGAAACAAGGAAGGATGAGGAACAGTGAGATGTTCGATGTAGAGGTTCAGCTAGAGTTAAGATTTCTCTCAATCGTATGTTTAAGTTATGATGGGAAGATAATGAATGGAAGCGAGTAGAAATATAAAGGAATAATGAGATGGACAAAGTGTTGTATAAGAAGCAGATGTAATGTATCTTCCGCCTGTCTTCCAATTGGACCCAAGATATAATTTCAAATGCTGGAGTCATATGTGATCTGATTTACGGAGGTTGTATAATTAAATAACGTGCACAAGCATTATTCACTCGTTGCAGTCTTTGACCGAATGTGATGCTCATGTCGGTTAAGAGTAAGTCACAATAATCAAAATGCGGCATGATCAAAGTTGTGACTAGTACTTTTTTTATGAAAAAGGAAGGGAATTTTTCAAGCGCCTTAGGGAATGAAAGATTGAATATAAATAGCGTATTGACAACTGTGCTTTTTGCAGACGATCAAGTAATAATGACAGCATCAGAAAATGCTTTACAATTCCTTTATACTTTAAATAATATCTCTCTAAAATACAATTTAAGAATATCTACATCTAAAACAAAAATATTAGCTCTGAAAGGAAAATGTGCAATAAGAACAAAAATAATCATAAACAATGTAATTATAGACCAAGTTCAGAATTTTAATTATTTTGGATGTCATTTAGGCAATGACAGAAATTTAGATAAACACACTAAAATACAACGATTCAATTATCTATGTGGCACAATTAAACGCACTTTATTGAATAAGACTAGAAAAGAAACTATTTTGAAGTTTTACAAAGTATTGGCAGTTCCATCTCTTATCTATGGATGTGAAACCTGGACATCAACAAAGGCAGATAGTAAACAAATAGAGGCTGCTGAAATGAAGATGTTGAGAGCAATAGCAGGATACCAAAGAACCGATAAAAAGAAAAACGAAGATATAAGAACAGAACTTAATATGTTTAATCTCTATAAAAGAATAAAATATAATCAAAATGCTTATCTTCAGCACCTATTACGAATGAATGAACAGCGCATACCAAGAAGAATATATAATTATAAACCAAAAGGGAGAAGAATCTTGGGAAAACCATTGAAGAGATGGAAGGACCAATTCGACCTATAATGAGATCGGAACAGGCCATTGGGCTTAATCCTTGTTGTTGATGATGATGATGATGATAAAAATTCAAAACATGTTTTAGGAGTTTTCTAAATATATGTTAGAGCAGAAAAGTACAATAAATACTTAATACACATAAAAAAATCCGTATGCGCATACTATATTGTTAAGGGGAGGCTTTTAAATGTTTGGACCAAAGAGAGATGAACAGGCAGGTTAATGGAGAAGATTACATAACAGTGAGCTACTAGGTCTTTATAGGAAGCCAGATATAATAAGAACAATTAAGTCTCGTAGACTGCGATGGGCAGGACATGTTGCACGAATGGGAAATGAAAGAGATGCATGGAAGCTTCTTATAGGAAAACAGAGGAAAACGCGCAGTTGGTAGACCAAGAAAGAAGTGGGAGAATAACATTAACCATTATTTGAGGGAAATAGATTATACAGGGGATGATTGGAAAGCATTATCTCAGGATAGCGATGTATGGAGAGCTTATGTCCGCGTGATCATGAACCCATGGGTTCGATATTGCCAGTGAACGTAACACGCGCAGATTGCAATATTATTTTATCGTTTTATGTTGAATTGCTAATAGAATATATTAACTAACTCTACATAACTCACTGGCACTATCAAACCTGTAGGTTCACGGCCCAGCGGACATAACCTCTCCATACATACCTATCCTGAGCCAACATTTTCCAATCATCTACTATATAATTTACCTTCCTCAAATCAATGTTAATATTATTCTCCCACCTCATTCTTGGCCTACCTATTGGGCGCTTTCCCACTGGTTTTCCTACAAGGAATTTCCATGCCCCTCTTATTATTTCCCGTTCGTGCCGCATGTTTTGTCTGTATAAAGTAGTAAGTAAGCAGAATGGAATTTATTGCATTTTCTTCAAAAGAAAGGAAATGCATTTGCATTTACATTGCGCACGGGCCTGCTTGGCCGTACGTGCATTATTTTTGCATGAATAAAAAATAAAAATAAACATAATATAAACAAATACCTACATGGCTACACACCTACAT
>JASPKZ010006298.1:0-105000 GCA_030220185.1 Diploptera punctata | reverse complement strand
GGGAATCTACTTATCCCGATCTTCTTGGCATCAATGAAAGACAAAAATGGTTATTGTGAGTTATCCTTGAAAGATAAACACATGCTGTCGGGGACTTTTCTGTAGAGATTTTTGTGATATTCAATTCTGTGTTCAATAATATTGAGTATTTGTTATGGTTTAGGCAACGTAAGCCATTTAAGCTTACGAAAGCGACATTTTTTCACGTTTTTTCACTACACAAGGTGATTTTTAACGGTGAAGGGCTTGAGCATTAAAACTCTCTTATAACCTATAATCTTCCCGGGAAAATCCTGAACATTTTGCAAAAAGCCCCATGACAATCGGATAATGGTATGGCAGCACATGCTTGCCCGGGAATCTACTTATCCCGATCTCCTTGAAATCAATGAAATACAGAAATGGCTATTGTGTGTTATCTGTAAAATATAAACATATGCTGTTGCGGACTTTTTTTGTAGACTTTTTTTAGATATTCAATTCTGTGTACATTAATTTTGTGTATTTGTTGTGGTTTAGGCAGCGTAAGCCATTTAATGGTTAAAAAAGGGACTATTTCACGTTTTCACTACAAAGGATGTTTTAAGGGTGTAGGAGTTGAGTATATCAACTCTCTTATAGCCTATGTTCATCCCGGGAATCTCCTAAACATTTTACAAAAAACCCCATCACAATCGGATCAACGGTATGGCCGCGCATAAAGTACGAACAAACAAACAAACAAACATTCATTTTTATATATTATATTAAATCTCCAGGATTTGGAGCCCTATTTTATAAATGTATGTTAGGGCTGTAGTTAAAATATAAAAGAAAATTGAAGATACATATAGTTGCAGAATTGAAATGAAACAAAAACAAATAAACAAAACAAGAAGTAATAAAATTAAAACTTACAAAGTAAGGAGTAATAAAGATGAATTACAATGTGGCGATATGGTATATTACGATGCGAGGTTGGGAAGTGGTTTTTACAGAATCGAGGAGAAAAATGTTTAAAACCGAGCGATAGCAAGGTTTATAATTTCCGAGATTCTGTAAAACACTTCACAAACGTGCGTTGTACACTATTTTTTTGCACGATGGTGTTTTCAAAATAATAGTAAAGTAATAACATCTTTGTTGGAAATATTTGCGTTCATTATAAACAGTTGCTTGCCTTTGGTCCCGAGAGTCGCGGGTTCAAACCCGGCCGGAGTCGATGGATTTTTAGGATGGAAAAATCCAACGAGCAAGTCCGCCGGGAGGGACTTTAAACGTGGATCCCGAGTCTGAAGATTTTCAGGCTCGTAAAAGATCCTTAAGCCTGAATGAAAAGGCCTCTAAGCAAAATTTCCCGAATTTTCCGTCCTAGTACTACCTTGGTTTCCTAGATGTCAGTATGAGGCGGAACGCTGACCACGGACCACTCAAATAACATCTATACGGAAACAAGTGTAACTAAATTAGTATGGTTCAAATTCTTCCCTGTAGGGGGAGAGCGCCTAAATCTCTGTTAAGGGAAACATGGGCCTACAAGAAGAAGATAAACGTTAACAGTGTGGGCAATGTTTATTAGTTGAAAAAACAGGAGTCCTTGAGAACAATTATTGATAACATGGCCATAGGTACGTATTTATTGTTTTATATTGTTTCAAATAAAGTTCAGTTCATTTAAAATGCAGTGATTTGTTTCGTATAATATATATTAACACTACCTTTTTGGATATTTTCTGTATATACAATGTACGTAGTATACATAGAGGGCAGTGGTTTTACTTCCTGTACGTGGGTGTAAATGTAATATTACAGTATAGTTATTTAGGTTGGCAACCCCGAAATGTAGGAAGTTGAACTTTCAATCATGGTCACCATTGCTGGTAAGTACGACAAAACGCATTATCGCGCAAAAAAAATCCTGTTTGAAGTTCTAAAAGGATGCCTTATTGTTGATTTACAAGACCAATATTTTATTTCAATTATTAGAAATTTACAAATGTTTTAAATGCTGTGTAACGACATTACCGTTTTAAAATATCAATTATTTGATTACGCAATACTTGATTGCATTGAATTATATGAACATCCAAAATGTATCCAAAATAAGGTGTTCAACAGTGTATTCATCATTATCACAGGAGCAGAGAGATGGAATGTGAAACCTTTTTTAGATAAATTTAAACACCGACCGTAGCCGAATGATTAAGGCAAGATGTCTTGGCGCAGAGCTACGAGACTTGCGCTGGTTCGAGTCTCTAGCGGAAACATTTTTCCTTGTGGAATTTCGGCCATTATGGGACCAGTGCCCACCCATCGCCGTGAGACATTTGGGTTCTACAATAAGTAGCGGCTCCAAGTTGAGAAAATAAGCTATAATGGGCGAGGGAACCCGACATATGGTCACATGTCACCCCTACATTGACTGGATGATCGTCTACCTCTGCGATTAACATATGTGGATGTGAGGCCAGCAGCCGGCTGTTAGGTCAAAGGCCTTCTAGTCCTGTCGCACCATGGAGGAGTTTTAAAATGAAAAAAATTCGTGTCCATGGATTCCTGGGTAGCTGAAAGGGAGAGTGCCAGCGTTAAAACTGATGATCCTGGGTTTAAAACCCAGCTCTCATTACTTGTATTAACAATTCCATATGGCGGCTTCTGTAAAACAAGCTCAGATTGTGAAACATTGCAATGAATATTGTCAATTATAAACATGTTTTCCATAGAAATGCTCACTTGACATTAGTAATTTTGTTGTGAATCGTGCATGCTATTCTATAAAGTACATTATTTGTTTGCCTGCAAATAATGTCGCCTTTAATGGTTTATTTGTGTTCTGTTATGTTGTATATTTTATAGGAACAAAAGTGTATGATATATGAAATAGTTATAATGCTTGTAATGTCCCATTATTAGTTTGCAACGTCACAGTTATTGACATACGTCACATCCACTGACAAAAACATGTGCAAATTGATGCTTTGTGTTTTGTATTCATTATCAAATAACAGAGCTTTATCAAATTATCTCACATGCCGTGATTGCTTTTATTAAGTTCTAAATGATAATCTGTGTGTTTTTTATGTGTTTGTACATGACTATCATTTGTAAAGAAATTATTTGTTTTATTTCTAGCAAATATATCTGTGGTCAACGTGTCTCGGTGGTTTAATTAGAATTTACCTTGATAGAGTTTTTAAATTGCCCAGCCTCGTGGGCAAGTGGTCAGCGTTTCTGGCTACTCTTCATGAGGTCCCGGGTTCGATTCCCGGTAAAACCATATAAATGTTTTCTCAAATAGAATCATTCCTGTGGTTGCCAATGGTCTGGAATTTAGGTTAAGTTTAGGTTAAGAACTCTCTTGGTGCTTCATTATCATCTATCATCCATCATAAAATCGGGGCGGGGGTAACGTAACTCCGCCTTCTAGCCGCCCCAACTTCAGAAGTGGGTTACAATTAAGCCATTGCCAGGAGAGAGCACCAGAAATGTTGAAATGACAACCTGGGACATTGAATATTTTTTTAATTGCAACTTGAAGTAAATATCAATCAAACTAAATATATTATCACATGTGATCCCACTACAGGCCGGAGGAGGCCCTTGGGGTAGTAGAAGGTTAGGGCTCCCACTTTTTCTGGACAATCGGCACTTGATGTCAGCCGGGTTGTCAGCCCTGCGTGACGCGACGCCTCTACGCCCAGAACAAGCATCTGGTACTCATTTCCGTTAGAGGCTGAGTCGACCCTCGGCCATAGTGCCGCCAGAAGGTTTGGGTCAGTTTAAAAATCCTGACCCCCACCGGGACTCGAACTCTCGACCTTCCGGTTTGTAGCGCTATATGATCGCATGTAGAAATATATATATATATATATATATATATAATGGAAGTGA
Organism: Diploptera punctata; assembly: GCA_030220185.1. Classification (NCBI taxonomy): domain Eukaryota; kingdom Metazoa; phylum Arthropoda; class Insecta; order Blattodea; family Blaberidae; genus Diploptera; species Diploptera punctata. The sequence continues at coordinate 101,130 of JASPKZ010006298.1, read as the reverse complement.
ACAGTTAATGACAAATGAAGGAAATTTTTAGGAAGTTGGTAAATTCAAATACTTTCTTCTTCTTTTTCTTTATCTCACTGTTATAGACAGTGAATGCACATCTAATACGTCTTCCTCCGAGGAGTGATTTTGGAAATAAACATGATGAAAATCCTACAAATTAAGTTTAAGAAGAAGAAGAACCTCTCGCCTTATTTTTTTTGTCATGTATAGTAGATCCGAGCTGTTATTACCTTGTGTGTGAGTGTGTGTGTGTGTGCGTGCTTGCGTGCGCGCGTGTGCGTGTGTGCGTGTGTGTGAGAGTGTGTGTGCGTGCGCGCGTGTGTTTGTGCGTGTGTGTGTGTGTGTTTGTGTGTGTGCGGGTGTGTGTTTGTGTGTGCGCGTGTTGTGTTTGTGTGTGTGCGTGTTCGTGTGCGTGTGTGTTTGCGTGTGTGTGCGCGTGCGTGTGCGTGTGTGTCGCGTGTGTGTGTGTGTTTGTGTGTGCGCGTGCGTGTGCGTGCGTGTGTTTGTGTGTGTGTTCGTGTGTGTGCGCGCGTGTGCGTGTTTGTGTGTGTGTGTGTGCGCGCGCGCGCGCGCGCGCGCGCGTGTGTGTGTGTGTGTGTGTGTGTGTGTGTGTGTGTGTGTGTGTGTGTGTGTGTGTTATTCCATTAATTTTAATTTTAATATTAATTGACTTTAATTTTATTGTACAGCGGTGTAGCATAAGTCAATTAAACACTGTACATGGTTGCAAGGAAAAAACCAGATTGGTTAAAACTGGGGTTTGAATATGGGACCTTCAGAATATAATCTCAAACACTACTAAGCAGTAGTGTTTGAGATTATATTCTGAAGGTCCCGTATTCAAGCCCCAGTTTATAGTGTTTGAGATTATATTCTGAAGGCCCCGTATTCAAACACAGTTTTAACCAATATGATTTTTTCCCTTGCAACCATGTGCAGTGCTTAACTGACTGTATTATTAGATATTTTTATTATTGTCCAGATAATTAGTTGCTTAGTATATAATATTACTGCGATTTTTGTATTTAAATGTAACATATGTTTGTCGTGAGTGGAAAAGAAAGCCACATGGCCTTAACTCCGCCAGTCTAAATAAATAAATAATACTTTTTACATACCACACGCCACCGGGCCTTATAGTGGCACGACCTGTCGGGAGAGGGATTTTAACTGTGGATCACACACATAATTTTTGACCACACAAGGATATAGAGGGCCTCCTCAAATGAGTGATGAACTTTATGTCAGAGTCTCCTCCGAAACAACACAACTTTAAGACGAAACATACCGTTCACACACACATTCATACTAAACACGGCGAATATGATAATAATAATTATGATAATCAGATGTTATTCGGGGACCGTTTGGACTTTAAAGGTTCCTGACATTTGAGGAAAATCCCCGAAAAAACATGACCCAGGAAACTTGACTTGACCATGGCTCAATCCCGGGCCCGCTACGCAACCCCGAGACCACAGCGGTCAATTAAACATTTTGTTTACCAAAGTCCAAAATATTGTCAATCGATAAACATAATTAGTATAGAATATATTTTAAATATGTTCATTGGTTCTTTTAACATTATATTGTGTCGCATTGTTGGTTTAGGTTCTGAATTTAGCTGGCGGAGAAGAGAGTCGGATATCATCTTGTATGTTAAAATGTGATTCATGAGCTGGCGAATGAGGAATCGGTGGCCCTGTGAAGAAATCTCCACGTGCATCTCTACCTGCCTTCTAGAAGAATCTTCCTCTCGAGTCTTCTATTCATTTTTGATTCTACACAATGTATATTATAGTTCCGTCCGGCTTAATAGTGTGAGACTTTTGAGAAAGATCGTTTTACGTGGTGGGTTTCCTGCCCGACGCACAACCCCCCACCTGGAGGACCGGAGGTTTTCTGTTGGGGTTCCTTTCCCTTAGAAGGTTGCGTTTTCCTCGACTGACGAGAGTCCTCTTCCCGGGTTTATTTTCGGAGTTTTCCTTCTCCTACATCCCTACCAATCTCACACTTGGGGTAAAGTGTGATGGGGCTTTTTATCGACAGCCATGTCTAGATCCGCCGTATTTAGTTAAAGCAGGGCCACCTCTTGCAGGATGTGGTTCTTCGCCACGTACGGACGGTCTTGGTTATAGCTTCATCAGAGATAAAGGTCTTGCATATCTCCTCCACTTAACCCTAGGTAGATAAGGACCAGTGTAGGTTTACCCTTAACAAAGGTGCTACGTCTATCTTCTCCTTGATCCCGCGCTCGGCTGAACAGATGTGAGATCGGAACAGGCAAAGACCGAATCCGTGAAATTGATGATGATGATGATGATGATGATGATGATGACAATGTATATTATCGCCTCACTAAGATGATTATCCAGCGGCTCGCTTTGTTTCCACGCAGCTGTTACATATAATTAAATACAAAGATGCCGACTACCGCCACTATAATAATTCCGCATTTTCATCATTGCCAAGTATTGCCGCGCGGCACCCGCTTTTATATAAACGGACAACCATTGCAGTGAGGCAATAATGCTATGCAATTCAATTAGCCCTTAAATTGGCAATGTATCCCATAAGGTACTTTAGTTAAATTTATTTAATATTTTTAATAAAGTAATGGAAAAATGAATCGGTGGATATAATTTAATTTGATGTCAAACCATTTAACAACATGCAAACAGGTAATAACATACTGGCATGCATGATTTATTTTCACTGTAGTCCGACATTTTTAAATAAGCTGGTATCAGAAATTGAGTTTCTCCAATTTAACAAAAGAAATATAGGCCTATAGGCCTATTTCGTAAACCAGCAAAATGAGACCATGAATCCATTTGTTGAGGAATTCCCTTAGTTTACGCAGTTCCTGCGTGCTGGAATTTCTCTAGAAATGCTTTTACTTTTAAGTAGCCTATGTTTTGAAAATTATAGTTCTCCTTCTTCTTCCCTTGGCTCTACGGTCCTCTAAGAATCTTGTCCTCCTTTATAACATCTGCCCCATTCTTCCCTATTTCTAGCTTTCTGTCTCCATCATTTAACCTTCAGTTGTCTTAAGTCTTCCTCAACCTTATCCACTCATCTTAGTTTGTCTTCCGATCTTTCTTCTTCTTTCTGGTTTCCCTTCTAAAATCCTTCTTGCATCTCTTGCCTGCTCCATCTGCAACATATGTCCTACTCATTCTAGTCCCTTTCTTCTAATATCTCCTACCAGATCTAAGCCCCTATACAATTCTTTCAATTCCTGGTTCGTTCTAATTCTCCATGTATCTTGTCCCTGTACTGCTCCATACATCTTCCTTAGTATTTTTATTTCCCATGCACCTAACATGAACGTATATTTTTTCTGACTATTTAACTCATGCCACAAATGCTACTCAATGACCAATTATGTTTCAATGAATGTTGTTTTACAACCAATGACAGTTGTGTTTCACCTCGCTCTTTATCGATTTCTCTTTATCAGCTCCTGCTTTTGTGATAATGAAAGCTCCTCCTTTTTAATGTTCTGAACAGGTCAAAGCATTATTTTTCTCCAACAAATACATTGAATATAGCAAATATTGAAAAGATTCTTTGATTTTACTGAGTTCTTTACTAAAAAAATAAATGAATAACCCGTAATGTTGGTTATGATATATAGTTTGGTGTGTTTCATTATTTCTCCACTTGGGTGCACTCTTACAATATTGCGATCTTATTTGGCAATAAATGATATGATCAAGCAGCGGTGAATGAACATAACCTCACATTTCTGATTTGTTTTCAAACATCGCCGTTTACATTAAATATATAAATATTTTAAAGTAACTATAGTTAAGGCCCGGGTTCGATCCCTGGTCGGGACAGTTTTTCTGGGTGAGGTTTTTATCGGGGTTTTTCCTCACCTGTAAGACAAATGTCAGGAAAACTTTAAGGCCCAAACGGTCTCCGAAATCATATGGCCATCGCAATCATCATCATTCATATTCATCTTAGGTTAAGCTTAGGATTAGGGACTCTCCTGGCGCACCATTATCATCATCATCACCCATCATATCATCGGGGCAACGTAACCCCGCCTTCCAGGCGCCCCAACCTCAGAAGTGGGTTACAAGTACGCCATGCCAGGAGAGAAACCAGGAATGTCGAAAGACAAACCTGGGCCATTTGAAAAAAAAATTTAAAAAAAACAATTATTGGTGAGTAAACAGCTTAATTTTATTCGTTAAATAGTCCTAACAAATGCCACTCTTGATTTCCAAATTATCTAGATAAATTCACTCCTCACTTACGTGAGTCGTGAATTTATATAATTTGGAAGTCACTCGTGGCATTACTTATGATAATGTTTTGCTCCCAAATATAGCTGTTAGTTTCAGTATGGTTTTATACATTTTAATTGTTGCTACCCCACTTATTACCCTTGACTTAAAAACTTGTTTTAATGCATAAAAGCATCTATTTCCCATTGTAATCCTATCTCGAACCTTTGAAAGGAATTGTTGTTTCCATAAATGTATGTATGACTAATATTGTATTTCTCCTTCTAAGCCAGAACTTATGTGCATGGCTATATTATGTATATTATTATTATTTCATTCACAAGATTCACCCCTCGAGCTTTCTTTCCGGGACGCCGCGAATACCCTCCCCCGCCATTTTATTATACAGCCCCAATAAATCTGTTAAGTGTAACTGCTGCGCATAAGCGTGTTTTAGAATAAAAGGACACAATATGTATTACAAACGGTAGGAACATCACATTTATAAACCAAACTGAAAATATCCGTCATAAAGCTAATGTCCTTCTGCCTTATTTCCTTTTCAACAAATATGTTTCATAGAAATAACAACATATAAAATAACTACTAAACGATTTTTTTTGTGCACCAAGATATTTCTAGCATTCTCTCCTGCTTTAAGTAACTAACTCACTGTCACTATAGAACCCGTAAGTCCATGTTCGCGCGAACATAAGTTCTCCATACATCCATATCCTGAGCATATATTTTCCAATCATCTCCTGTACAATCTACTTTCCTCAAATCATGGATAATGTTTTTCTCGCGCCTCATTCTTGGCCTACCTAATGAGTGTTATCCCTCGGGTTCTACAAGAAGTTTCCATACCCCTCTATTATTCTCCATACGTGCCACATGCCCTGTCTATTGCAGTCTATGAGACTTAACTGTCTTATCATATCTGTTTTCCTATAAAGACCATGTAGCTTACTGCAAAGTAGTCTTCTCCATTCACCTGTCTGTTCACCTCTCTTTGGTCCAAAAACTGTTCTGAAGATCTCTCCTGCATTCCTGTTTGGATTTAATTTCTGAGGTTTCACACCTGAAATGCGTTATTACGATACCCCAATGGCATGTAGAGGTAGAGGGAAGAGTTGAGATGAAGCCTCTATTATTGCAGGTCTGAGATATATGAGGATGCCGGATGACATACTTCTTGCGCCATCATAGACCTGATGAAACATGATTGGTTGGTTCGTTCAGCTCGGGACATGGATGATCCTTAATAAGGAGTTTCTTAACTAACTCACAGGCTCTATCGAATCCATAGGTTCGTGGTCGGGCGGACATAAGCTCTTCATACATCCCTATCTTGAGCTAATGCTTTCCAATCATCCTCTGTATAAATCTAATTTCCTCGAAACTTGTTTAATATTATTCTCCCACCTCATTCTTAGTCCACCATCTGGGCGTTTTCCCTCTGGTTTTCCTAGAAGAAGCTTCCATTCTACTCTTTCATTCCCAATTTGAGCCATATGCCCTGCCCATCGCAGTCTATGTGACTTAATTGTTCTTATTATATCTGGTTTTCCTATAAAAAAAAATGTAGCTTGCAATAAGGAGTTTCTTAATCAGTGGTCCCAGGTTCAAATCCCGGTTCAGGCATTAATTTTTCTTTTCATTACATGGTTGGCTTCTTTCATTGCTTAATGTCAAAATGTTATTGTAACAACCAAATATATATAGCCTATATATATATAACCGTTAATGCTCTCGTGGCCGCAAATTTTGTTCAAAAAATAATTTTTAACCCATTAAATTAAAAATATTTTCACTGCAAATATTTAAAAAATTGTGGTCATCATATGGATCCCCCAACAGTTACAGCTGGAACCGCTACCTATAATAACTAACTCACTGGCACTATCGAACCCAAAGATTCATGGCCACGCGAAATAAGCTCTCCATACATCCCAATCACCCCTGTACAATTTACTTCCTCAAATCGTGGTTAATGCTATTCTCCCATCTCATTCACACATTACATGGACGCTTTCCCTCTGGTTTTTGAACAAGTAAGTTTACATGCCCCTATTTCATTCTCCATTCGTGCCACATGCCCTGTCCTTTGGCAGTCTATGAGACTTAATTGTTCTTATTATATTTAGTTTCCCTTAACTATCATTATCTTATTTATCACACTGCTTCACTGGACTCTGATACACATAAATTAGATATCCGATCCCATCAGCACATTGTCCGTTATATCCCTCCTCTTCACACTACCTGTCACTCGAAATTATTTACAGTTTCTCTTGCTAGAACATGAAATTCCCTTCCACCCTATGTCAGAGACTGCCAAACTTTACCATCTTTCAGTAACAAATTGAAAAAAAAATTAAGAGAAATATCTCACTAATATTAATTTTGTATCAATCAATTTTTTTTTCATTATTTAATAAAATAGTATTAAGATTTGTCAATATATGTATCTAATGCCTTGTATAGTAAGCGATAGATTAATTCATTATAGTGTATTACTTTCTTTGTATTTTTTCTTTTCTTTTTATGTCTAGTACATTCGAGCTGTTATTCCTTTGTGTATACAGTCTTCATTAGTTTAATTTTAATTTTATTGTATTATTAGACGTTATTTTCATTATTGTCCAGTTTGACAAATAATTAATTGCTTTGTATGTACTATTATTGTAATTTTTGTATTTAAATGTAACATGTTTGTCCTGTTAAGTGGAAGAGAAGGCCACATGGCCTTAACTCTACCAGGCTAAATAAATTCATTCTATTCTATTCTATGTAGTTCACTGTTATGTAGTCTTCTCCATTCGCTTGTCTTTCATCTCTCTTTGGCCCAAAAATTGTCTTAAGAACTTTATTCTCAAATACTCATAAACGTTTCTCCTCCCTTAAAGTTAAAATACATGTTTCGGTTTCATATAATATAACTGGGAGAATAACGGTTTTATATGTGTTCAATTTAGTGAATTTTGAGAGAAGTTGGGATAACTTATTGTGGCCTCCACAAATTACAATGTAAAGCTGGTCAAAATGCAATTTTTAAATTGTAAAATGCATTAACAGCGGATGCATAATGTAGCTAAAGGATTTACGAAACGAAATACAGCAATAGTTTTGCAACAGAGCTCCATACAGCGCTGTTTTCAGTCGGAAATTATCATTTGTTTGTGGTCGTTGAAATAGCCGTCAATGTGCTTGTATATCTCTTCCATAAACAGTGTCGTGTGTGATTGCTGTATAAGTGGAAGTAAACATTCTTGCCATTGATACTTCATTACTAGGGCAAGGCATTTAATGATTTTGCATCTTTTTCTTATGAAGGTTGAAACATTGCTTGCATATATGAAAATGTATGACATTAAAAAACGGATTAAATAATAGCAATTCGTTAGGGCACTTTTTGCATTTTCTTAACTTTTTTATGGATAGGTGATTTTTCGATCAATTTTTAGGTCATTTTGAGCATTTTTTACACTTTTGCAGAATGTTGTGACATTATTCGTATTTGATTTGAGATTTTTATTATAATTCAGTATTTTTCCCTGTCAATACAATTTATTGGAATAAATAGATGATTTGCTAACTACTACCCCTATTTTTTAAGGTATGTGCATAATGAACTTGCCCACTTCTAGGAATTTTATTCAATTACTTGGAGCTTATGCTAGCTCCTACCCCTATTTTTCAAGGAATGTGCTTAATGGACTTGCCCACACTCCCATTGTTACGCTGTTAAGTGAGGTGGTCGGTTGTTTCTAGCCATCTGTATGAACAGCTTAAGAGTAAAATGCCTACAGTAAAGGAAAGTGATAATGTTAAATTGAGGGCATTTGTTTCAAAATATGGAGAAAATATTTTTTCAACGGATGGTCGTATTTTATTCTGCAAGATTTGCCATGTGAGAGTGGCTGCTGAAAAAAAAGTTTACGGTAGAACAACACATGTCACGGGAGAAACATAAACGTGGTCTGCAGCGACTTGAAAATAAATCCAGTGTAAACTTACAGCAAATGCTTCTGGGGGAAACTTTTTCAACGTTTTCGCCATTTTGTGAGAAACTATGTGAAGCTTTTCTATCTGCTGATATTCCACTTCACAAATTGAATCACCCTAATCTGCGAACTTTCTTAGAAGAGGAGACCGGAAAAATAATTCCAGATCCCAGAATATTGAGAAGAACCTAAGTAGCTCGGTGCTATGACAAAACTTTGCACAAAATAAGAGAAAGGATTGGAGAAAGAAATGTATTCATATCCATTGATGAGACAACAGACTCTATGGGCCGTTATGTAGCGAATGTTATTGTTGGAGTTTTACAAGCACACAGCCCTGGAGAACAATTTCTACTACATTGTGAGCAGCTGGACAAAGTCAACTACTCAACAATCAGCTTAGTATTTGACCATGCATTGAGAATACTTTGGCCTGATGGGATTCGAAATTCCAATGTATTGCTTTTTATAACAGATGCAGCACCCTATATGATGAAATCAGCTGCTTCTTTAAGTGCACTGTACCCAAAAATGGTGCATGTGACGTGTTTAGCGCATACATTACACCGGGTCGCGGAAGAGGTACGTGCAAATTTTCCTGAAGTAGATAAATTAATTGGATGCGTGAAGAAAGTATTCCTGAAAGCTCCCTCTCGAATTTTAGCATTCAAAACAGAAGCTCCAGAAATCCAATTGCCCTTTTCACCTGTTTTGACTAGATGGGGAACATGGCTCCAAGCTTGCAGTTATTATTGCAAGAATTTCGACGTTGTGAAGAAAGTGATCGATTCTTTTGATAATGGTGACTCTGTGTCAATAAAAAGGCGCAAGAACTGTTAGCTGATAAAGAAATTGCTGGTAAACTTTCTTACATAAATACTAATTTTGGATTCCTTCCTGATGCCATAAGTTCACTGGAAAAATCCCAAGTGACATTAGTGGAACAGCTACAAATGGTGGATAAAGTGGTGAATGACTTGAGCCGTGCATGTGGTAAAGTGGGTGATACAGTGTCAATGAAAATGAATAAGTGTATAACCAAGAACAGGGGGGTACACAACATTGTGTTCAATTGGTAGATCTTTGTCTGGTGAACATTTTTTTCTTGCTGACTGTCAGTTAAATCCAGGAGATATTGCTTGCTTTCAGTATGCTCAAATTGTTTCCGTTGAAGTAGAGAGGAGCTTTTTCATTTATAAGTCAGTACTAGCAGACAATAGACAATCATTTATGTTTGAGAATCTCCGCCAAGTTTTGATTGTTAACTGCAATTCGAAATTGTTGTGAAAGTGCACTGTGTAATTGAAATGGATTTTCTTCAATAAAAGGTAGCCTACTGTAATATGTATTTTTTAATGTTTTCCTTTTAATATTTTGATGTTAAGTAAAATTTTATTTAATTCAGTAATCAGGGGAGCACTTAATCTAAAAAATGGTATTGTTATTGGTAATTCTTAACTTTTTATTGGTCATTCTTTATTTTATTGGTAATTTTTTGTAATTTTAGATCATAAATGCATTTTTTATTTTGCATTTTTTACCAATTTATAGGTCATTAAATGCCTTGCCCTATTCATTACATATATCGTGATTAACTCCTGCGTTGTTTATTATAAGCTGTTGATGTATGGTGAGGATGTAGTATTATTAGGTGATAGCGATGAGATACTAAGAGATAACACGCATATTCTATTGAGTCACGCTAAGAAATTGGGGCTGGAAGTAAACATCAATAAAACTAAATATACGGTCTCATATAGAAATACATTATATAATGAAAATGTACAGTTAATGAAATATGAGGGAAATTTAGAATAAGTGGCTGAATTTAAATATGTAGATGTTGAATGGCGACATTGCTCGTCCCGCTTGTTTGGGCTCATTGCACTTTTCTTGCTATAATTCCAAGGAATCTTCTTCTTATTCTTCCAATGGCGCTATAGCCCATAGCGGGCCTGGTCCTTCTTGATGCGAGACCTCCAATCTTCTCTATCCAATGCTCTCTGTTGCCAGTTCCTACAGTTCAGGATTTGATCCCTAGGGGTCCGTTTATCGGGCCCCAGCTGTGCTCACAACAGCAACAGGGCGCGTCCCCGAGTGGCGGATAGGGGAACGGTCGGTGGTTTGCTTGCATTCCTCCCGGCTAGGTCGAGACCGGGCCCGCGGGCCATTTGTGAGGTCGTCGGGACTCGAACGACCTGACGTACTACATAGCTCGTGCTGCGCCCACTTCAGCGGCAAATCGCGTCCCCTCGGTGGCGTAGTGGGGAAAAGGTCGGTGGATCTGCTAGTCAGTCCTCCCTTCCAAGTCCGATGGACTCGCGGACCATAAGTGGGGTCAACAGGAGACGAGCGCCCTGTTGTACTAAAGCTCAACTATCCCGGCCCACAGCGGGATCCGCGGCCGTCGTGGCGAGTCGGTGGGAGACTGGAGATCAGAGGCTCCTTTCTCTTGGTTAAAATCCCGAGGACCTTTGTGGGGGCACCATGGGCGATGAGCTCCCTGGATGCCTACATTGCTCAGTGGGCTGATCTCACAGCAGCGGCACGACTAGGCCTAGTCTTGCGAACGGGCTGGTTGGGACAATACCGGGCGTAATGCTGGGAATTATCACCAGGTCGATAAGCCCGAGAAAGGAGGAAACGCGGTCTTTGTTGGTGGGATCTGTGCCGACTCTGGGATCGAGTGACCCAAGGAGAATCTGTGAGGTCGTCAGGAGTTGAGCGACCTGACGTACTAATGCTCAGGCTGGACCCACTTCAGCAACCAAACACGTCCCCAGCTGGTGCACTGGGGGAAAGATCGGTGGATCTGCTAGTCAGTCCTCCCGGTCAAGTCCAAGGGACTCGTGAACCATTAGTGGGGTCGGCAGGAGTTGAGCGCCTTGACGTACTATATGCTCATCTGTTTGAGCTTGCGAGCTCCGTGCTGGCCCACAACAGCAGCAGAAGGCGTCTCTGGGGGCACACCAGGGCTCGGCTCGGACCAGTGCAGAGGGGAGCAACTGTACTGGTTCCTGGCTCAGCCTACGGGCTCGTCGACAAACTGTGGGGTCGCCAGTAGATGAGCACCTGGATGTACTAAAGTCTCACCTGTGGGGCTTGTGGACTCAAGCCCTAGCCGGTCTCACAGCGGCTGCAGGATACGTCCCTGGAGGCAGAACAGGGGAACGGTCGGTGGATCTGCGACAGCAGTCCTCCCGGCTAGGCTCAAGGAGCCCGTGGACCAACTGTGGGGTCGTCAGGAATGAGCGACCTGACGACTACGAAGCTCAGCAATTCCCAGCAGTTGCAACTCCAACACCTTCTCCCTAGAGGTGTTGGTTTCAAAGCCGAGAACTCTTGAACGTGGACGCGAACTTAGATAGGGACGACAAGTTTAGGACTTGGGAGTATGGTCATGATCACCGAGGTTTCCCAAGGGGTGGTGGCTGGGCCTAAGTTCAGAATTTGATGACAATCTTCCTTCACTGAGTCCATCCATCATTTCTTAGGTTTTCCTACTGGCCGCTTCCCAAACATCTCCTCCGTCATCACTTTCTTAGGTATAAATTCTTTGTCCATTCTTTGAACGTGTCCGACCCATTGCATTTTTTTTAAATTTCACAAGAGTTGATAAATCAGGTTCCTTAAAAAAATATCAAAGATTTATTTATTATACATCATCCTCCATCTTCCATTCTCTTTTACTAGTCCATATATTCTTATCAAAATATTTTTTTCAAAAGTGTTAATTAAATTCTCAGAGCTCTTTGTCATAGTCCAGGTTTCACTTCCATATACCAATATTTGACGTATGCAGGTTTTATATAGTCTTATTTTAACTTTCCTAAAGATAATTTTGGATTTTAGGATTGGAAGTAGTCCATAATATGCCTTATTTGCTCTATATATTCTATTTCGTATTCCTTGTAATTCATCATTGTCATTAGTCATAATTTTGCCTAAATATGAGAAACTCTTTACTACTTCAAAAGTGTTTGTGCCTATTATTAATTGTTGATCCCTATTAAAATTTGTCCGTGATTGTAAATTCCAAGGAATCACATATCACTGATTACTCACTAGTAGTCAAACAAACAAACAAACAAACGGGGAACAATACCGTCACCAATTTGATGAATTTAGTAACAACAAAACAATACGCATGATAACATGTCACTAAATTATATTACCTATGAATAATAATTTGGAGGAACACATTTAAACGGGAATGATGTGCTGAAATAAGTTAAGCATAGGTTCAAACCTGGAAATGCATGCATTTACAGGGGCTCCTGTCGTCCCAACTTCTCTCTAGACAACGTCAAACTGAAAATATATAAAACTGTTATTCTCCCAGTCATATGGATGCGACACACGGACTCTTACTTTAAGAGAGGATAAAAGATTACGAGTATATGAGAACAAATTTCTAAGGAAAATGTTTGGAGCAAAGAGAGATGAACAAACAGGCGAATAGAGAAGAATATATATCAGTGTACATGATATTTATAGGAAATCAGATATAATAAGACAATTTTAGTCCTATGTACTGCGATGGAACAGGACATGTGACACGAATGGGGAATGAAAGAGGGGCCTAAAAACTTATTGTAGGAAAAGCAGAAGGAAAGCGCCCAATAGGCAGCCTAAGAATAAGGTGGAAGTATATTAACCACGATTTGAGGAAAGTAGATTAAACAAGTGATGATTGGAAAACATCTTAGAGTAGGGATGAATGGAGAGCTTATGTCCGCGCGGCCATGAGAATTCGATAGTGCCAGTGAGTTAGTTAATATAGTTGGAAATTCTATAGAAAAAACAGATTATATCAATATTGTTCACAGCTTTAGATTTGAGATGCTGAGTGCTTTCTCTCGAACCACGCCGGATAGTTCATACGCACCTTGCGCAGTGGTGAATTGTAATGTAAATTAGCCTATATTTAATCATTGGTCCACATACCAAACAAGGGTGCACTACCACCGTCCAACATTAAAAAATTCTCTTCCCATTCTATATTGGGTATAGATAATTTCGTAATACTCATATTGATAAGCTACGTCACTGACTGTTTGTTGTTTATGTACAACGCGTCTTTTTTTTCCCCCTCTTTTCGTTTACACTGTTTTCCTTCTTGTTTTACCTTTTTTGTTAACTTTCTGTTATTCTCACATATAGACACAAGGGTAAGACACACACCCAGACCCAAGGTGGAGATTAAAAATCCCCTACCCCGCCAGGAATCGAACCCGGGTCGCCGGAGTGGAAGGTAGGGACTCTACCGATTACGCCACGGCGACGGACGTGTCGAACACTGTCATCTGTCTCTAGTCAAGGTAAAACCATAATGGAATTAATTGCCTTTTTTTTCAAAAGAAAGGAAATACATTTGCATTTACATTGCGCACGAGTGCTTGGCCGTGCGTACATTATTTTTCCATGAATAAAAAATAAACATAAGAATATATAAACAAATACATACATGGCCTACACACCTACATAAAATGTAAAAAAACATATATATATATATATATATATTATATATATATATGCAGTATAATATATGTCTACACTACATATACAATAATACATATGTACACTCATCCATGAAAAGACCATGTGTATAGATATAAAAAAGTCTAATTTTGTATATTAATAATTTTAAAAAATTGCTACAAAACAAATTTAATAAATAATAGTTTTAAAAAACTAAAACAACACGCTTCATTAGATACGTAACCGAACTAAAAAATAAAAAATAATTTTAATTTCCAACACGCTTGGGATAAAATTAAAGTGGTCAACAAAAAATTATCTCCAACACATCTAGAATAAAACTAGCGTTATCTACAAAAAAAATAATTTTACCATCAAAAGCGTGGGGTGCTCTATATCAATTAATATATTTGATAATAAACAGATATTGGTAAAAGTAAAGTCTCTAAGAAGAAAACGTAAAAACCATAAAAAGCACCCCACGCTTTTGATGGTAAAATTATATATTTTTTGTATATAACTCTAGTTTTATTCCAGATGTATTGGAGATGATTATTTTGTTGGCCACTTTAATGTTATCCCAAGTGTGTTGGAAATTAAAATGATTTTTCATTTTTTAGTTCAATTTACTAATAAAGCGTGTTGTTTTAGTTTTTTTTAACTATTATTTATTTTTTTATTTTTTAGTTTGGTTTTCTAATAAAGCGTGTTGTTTTAGTTTTTTAACTATTATTTTTTATTTTTAGTTTAATTGATTGTCAAAACCGAAATCCCATGAAAATTTAATTGCTTACGATATTTTTAGTGTCTAGGCACGAATATAATTATATTTCTTTAAAATTATTATTTAACATTATTATAATATTTTTTAATATTTTAATATAGATAAATAGTTACAGTCAATCGTATCCTCATATTTTTGGGTAAATTACAATGTGGTAAGTTTACAAAATTGTCATTAATATTTTACAGAATAAGATAAAAATGTAAATATCTTTAAATTTGATACTATTGTGGGTATAAGCTAAAAGAAATGCTCTTCTAAAAAAAACCTCGGGGGCCGGATTTGACCAGCGACTTATGGATTACTGAAATTATATACCACTACAGTCCACCGCTCTACCAACTGAGCTACTAGAGGATATAATATTAATTTCTTACAACGATTGACAAGTCGATAAGTCCGCAAACCCATTATACCGGTCTTTATTTTTATGGTGTCCTAATGATCCTGGCCAGGATCTTAGAAAACAATTATCAAATGATTGTATTGTCATTGGTCCTTTACAAGTATACAAAGTTTCAAGTCGATCCAATGTTTTTAAATGGGTGAAAATCGTGTTGAAAGATTCCGTTACATAGACAGATACAGGTCAAGCTAATATAAAGCGTGTAAAAAAGAGAGAGAGAAAACACACATATACATACATACATACATACATACATACATACACACGCGCGTGCGCTCGTACCCCCCCCCTGCAGACATCAAATGCACTATCAGGCTATTCAACTTATTAAGACTACTTATTATACAATTGAAGGTCGAAAACAAAGAACATATTGAGATTCTTGTTACCGATAACACTGGTCAACAGTGGTTTTGTTGCCCTTGATATAAGATCAATTTCAGTTACATTTATGCTCATAATTCATGAAACTATCAATGATTTTGGAAGATTTGCTCTGTTTTTTATATGTATTTTCATTTTACACTACAAAAATCGGAAAATATGAAAAAAATATAACAGATATATTTATAATGCCAATTGTTTTTTTGAAAAATTAGTATGCACTGACATAAATAGAAAGAAAAATATCGAAAACCCATGTTATACTTCAGTGAAACGCCTTTTATAAGATTTTCTTCTATAATTTTTTAGGGGACAATCTCTTTTTAAAGACCAGCAGTAATCTGCCATCATCTGACGGTCCCATCTACCCTGATACCTTTCCTCCATTACTTTTAGATCCTAGTGAAAGCGCACTCCATGTTCGTCGCTAAAATTTCCTAAATTATCCGGAAATCTATCCAGGTCACTGTGGAGAAAGTGTAACTTTATACTCATATTTGCTCCCAGAATCTAGAAGCTTGTTAACATGTTTTGCACAATTTCTTTATAATTTGGTGCTTTATAGTTACCTAGGAAATTTTCTACTACCAATACAAAACCCTTCCAAACTTCACTTTCTGGAACAGTCATAACTTTGATAAAATTTACATCCTTCATCAATTGCCGAATTTGAGGACTATCAAACCTTCCGCCTTTTAACTTTTCCATACTGAGCTTAGGAAATTTTCTACAAATGTATTTGAAACATTCTCCTTCCTTGTCCAACGCTTTAACGAATTGTTTTATCATATCTAGGTGCACGTTGTGAGTACTTTAATTTTGTCAAATAACTGAGATCACGGCCGATGTGCGGAGTGAGGGATGCGAGAGTGGGGATCATGTGATGTTTGTATGCGCGAAAAAAATGCGCAGAAATCAAATCATGACTAGAAATATAAATTTTATTAGTAACAAGTCGTTTACTGTTTAAGATATAAGATACGCAAAAATCATAAAAACTAGAGCACATTCAGCACTTTCATGAATGTATTCGTAAACTGCGCACTTGAAAACATAGAAATTCGCTGAGATATCCTAGGCAACAAAAAAAACTTTTTTTTTGTAGAGCTGTGTAATACATGTATCCTTTATCTCCAATTTTGCTATATCTCAATTTCCTTACTGTACCTAAAAATTTGCATGTTTTCACTTCACTCTCGACCCATCCTAAAAGATCTCAGCACGCCACTTTCCCACGATCCGACCTGAGAAATCTCTCCGGCAGCATCTGTAAATAATCTAAGTTGCTCTGTCTCTCTACAGAATGCTATAATATGTTGTCAGTTTTCACGGTCATCACTTAGAGTGCACAGTTCAATGACTTCTTCACTTGTTAAATTATGGGTAATCCATCCCCCTAAATGAAACCATGCAATAGCACTTCTATCATTCCCATCCAAATAGTCAATATACTTCTCCCTTCCCCACGAAAGTTTTATTTCCGACCGCAGGGTGAGCGATATTTTCTGGCTACACTTGGCCTCTATGTTCTATCTGTCTACATCAATTAACTAGACAAGGTAAAGTCACTGAACGTGAAACAGGAGCACATCCACGCTCCCCGCTCTGCAGACCTGGGTTAAATTATACTAGGAACTTTCCTCGAAAAAACTTATAATTTTAAACTGAGAGAATGAGAAAAAAGGCTGAAGAAAAGAGGAGTCCCTTTTCAAAGAAAACTTTCGATTCATTCTTGCCTTCTGGGCAGAGATAATATAAAAATCATGAGCCTGGAAACGAAACCAGCTACGAACAGTTTTAAATATACTGTTAAAACCCTCGTTGCATTGTAATTTATTCACATACTTCAAATATTCAGAAAAATATGCGATTTTACATTTTTAAAAAGCCTATGGGATAATGGGTAGGCCTATTCTATGCCAGGAGACTATCTTTATAAAATGAAATAAAAATTGAGAAATGCTTAAATTGTTGTTACAGTATGTGAATAATTACCCGAGGAAAATATTTTTAATGAAAATTTTGGGGTAATTTTAATCTATAATAGACATATCGCACCAAAAATGTAAAAATGCCATAAATTAAGACTACTATATGTTAATCTGTTAGAAAAAAGATTATTAAAATTGTATTTCTTTGTGGCCACAACCACAAGTCATGTGCAAGAAAATGGAGACAGGATAAAATTGAATTTACTACAACTTGTTTTAAAACTTTAATTTCGAATAACTCGTAACTAAACTTTTTACACTTGTGGCCGTCTTCTTCCCAAGGTTTACAATGCATTAGACTTTGTTCAAACGGAATAGCTAACTTATCTTTACGGGGCGCCAGATTATCTAATAAACTATTAACTACATTGGTGTAAAATAACTTCCCATTTTCTCACCGATCGAAATAAATTACGAGCAGGATGTTATGTGATACAAGGGCATAGTAATGAGTAGAGCCCAGATTTGTATGCAAAATAAAGTTCTAAATATGCATGGAAAATGTAGAAAATATGCATCCTAAATATGCAAAAACATATTGTAATAAAATCAATTAGGCTAAACCATTTGCTTTGTGGTTATCTTAATGTACTTCTAGCTTTTACAGTTGATAAGAAAGTTTTTCATGAGGTTTTCTTGTGTGAAGCTCCTTAGGCTGGTACGTCAGTGAAGAAGATTTTATACAATGAAAATGTCCTTTCTACATCACATGATGTCACAGATGCATGTGAAAAACACCACAGTTCTTCTTCAGTGAATTACGCTTATATCCAATTGATTGCAGAGACTTAATTAATTAAATAATAATTAATTAATTACTAGCAATTAGTTGAAGGGAATATTATAATTTAATACCACATTTAGGAATAAATATGCATATATGCATTGAAATCTAAAATAAGCATTTTCCTCCGGAATATGCATTTCTATGCATTATCAAATACCGCTCAAATTGTCTGTGAAGGGGCCACTTAATATGTAAATCATTTCCGCATACATTTTAATATACAATAAAACGCATGCATTCCGCATACAAATCCGGGCTCTACTAATGAGTGAATACATATATTCAAAAAAATTTTAAATACCTGTGTTTTGCTAAACCAGACTACTTTACATAACATAAGATGAGGTGAAAGGTGACATTAAAGGAATGAAGATGAAATGTGTGATGGGTGAGGGAAGAGGAGTGGAAAGTGAGGTCGGGATTGATTTCGGAAAATGGAAGAACTCCCAGAAAACCCCTAGTGTGGCCCACCTCCGGAACTGCCAGGTGGGACTCTATGCCACCATGCCACCAACATAAATTCGAATAAAAAATTGGGGAAAACACTTAATTTCTTTTGTTCCGGTATGTGAATAATTACCTGAGAGAAATATAAATGTTGATTTTTCCATAAATAAAATGTGAACAATTCCTTAAAATGAGGTGAGAAATTGAGCTCAAAGTAACCTAAAATCGCCATATTTACAACATAAATGTGCATTAGTCATTGCACAGACAGTGTAGCCAACTTATCACAAAAACGCACTAACAAACAAGTGAACTCTAAACTAATCTAGTGTACACTAACTCGCCCATTTTCTCACCTTAACTTACCTAATACAGGTACACTAACTTGCCCATTTTCTCGCCCTAACTTGCCTAATATAGGTACACTAACACGCCCATCTTCTCACCCTAACTTGCTTAATATAGTGTACATTAACTCGCCCATTTACTCACCCTAACTTGCTTAATATAGTGTGCTTTAACTCGCCCATTTTCTCACCTTAACTTACCTAATACAAGTACACTAACTCGCCCATTTTCTCTCCCTAACTTGCCTAATATAGGTACACTAACTCGCCCATTTTCTCACCCTAACTTGCTTAATATAGTGTACATTAACTCGCCCATTTACTCATCCTAACTTGCTTAATATAGTGTGCTTTAACTCGCCCATTTTCTCACCTTAACTTACCTAATACAGGTACACTAACTCGCCCATTTTCTCACCCTAACTTGCCTAATATAGGTACACTAACTAGCCCATTTTCTCACCCTAACTTGCCTAATATAGTGTACATTAACTCGCCCATTTACTCACCCTAACTTGCTTAATATATGTGCATTAACTAGCCCATTTTCTCACCTTAACGTACCTAATATAGTGTACACTAGCTCGCCAATATTCTCACCCTAACTTGGCTAATCTAGTGTACACTAACTCGCCCATTTTCTCACCCAAACTTGCATAATATAGGTACACTAACTCGCCAATTTTCTCACCCTAGCTTGCCTAATATAGTGTACATTAACTCGCCCATTTACTCACCCTAACTTGCTTAATATAGTGTGCATTAACTCGCCCATTTTCTCACCTTAACTTACCTAATATAGGTACACTAACTCGCTCATTTTCTCACCCTAACTTGCCTAATATAGTGTACATTAACTCGCCCATTTACTCACCCTAACTTGCCTAATATAGTGTACATTAACTCGCCCATTTACTCACCCTAACTTGCTTAATATAGTGTGAATTAACTCGCCCAATTTCTCACCTTAACTTACCTAATATAGTGTACACTAATCGCCCAATTTCTCACCCTAACTTGCCTAATATAGTGTACACTAGCTCGCCAATATTCTCACCCTAACTTGGCTAATCTAGTGTACACTAACTCGCCCATTTTCTCACCCTAACTTGCATAATATAGGTACACTAACTCGCCCATTTTCTCACCTTAACTTGCATAATATAGGTACACTAACTCGCCAATTTTCTCGCCCTAACTTGCCTAATATAGTGTACATTAACTCGCCCATTTACTCACCCTAACTTGCTTAATATAGTGTGCATTAACTCGCCCATTTTCTCACCTTAACTTACCTAATATAGGTACACTAACTCGCCCATTTTCTCATCCTAACTTGCCTAATATAGGTACACTAACTCGCTCATTTTCTCGCCCTAACTTGCCTAATATAGTGTACATTAACTCGCCCATTTACTCACCCTAACTTGCTTAATATAGTGTGCATTAACTCGCCCAATTTCTCACCTTAACTTACCTAATATAGTGTACACTAGCTCGCCAATATTCGCACCCTAACTTGCCTAATATAGGTACACTAACTCGCCAATTTTCTCACCCTAACTTGCCTAATATAGTGTACATTAACTCGCCCATTTACTCACCCTAACTTGCCTAATATAGTGTACATTAACTCGTCCATTTACTCACCCTAACTTGCTTAATATAGTGTGCATTAACTCGCCCATTTTCTCACCTTAACTTACCTAATATTGTGTACACTAGCTCGCCAATATTCTCACCCTAACTTGCCTAATATATGTACACTAACTCGCCAATTTTCTCACCCTAACTTGCCTAATATAGTGTACATTAACTCGCCCATTTACTCACCCTAACTTGCCTAATATAGTGCACATTAACTCGCCAATGTTCTCACCCTAACTTGGCTAATCTAGTGTGCATTAACTCACCCATTTTCTCACCCTCACTTGCCTAATCTAGTATACACTAACTCGCCCATTTTCTCACCCTAACTTGCCCACTAAGTAGGTTGACTCTTTGGATAGAATCCCTTTATATGTGAACAGACATGTTGGCAATTGTCTCTAATAGGAATATGTGTTATCCCATTGGCCAACACGACGCTAAATGTCGCTTGTTCTCTGACTGAATATTCATTGGCGGCATAGAATAGCCCAGCAAGGATTCCAACCTAAAATCTCAGTTGGTGCAGCCGTGTGCCATATACCAATGCGTTCACCGATACGGCTCAAAACAAGATTGAATAATTAATTTCAATGATAATGGAGGAATATTTCTTATGGGCGGTATTTGGCGGAATCTACTACGATAGGTTTATACGTGTTTACGCTCTCCTAAAATAGTTATTTAGACTAGTTAAAAAAGCAGAGGTTTAGTGTTCTAAGAGCAGCGAGTTACTAAACCTAATTTTGTAACGTGTTGTCTACAATGTTTTACCTACGTTTAGAATATTTTAGTGTATGTTGTATATTCAGTATATTAATTAAATTTATTGCGGAAAAGATGTTTAGAGAAAGAGTAATGTGGGCTTTGGAGGGAAAAAAACGATACATCAACAAACATTGTTGTTATATTCTGCGATTTTTGGTGCTAGTTTCATATGTCAATTTAAAGTAAAAGTGAGCGGGGAAGGTGATTTTCACGGTTCGTCATGAAAAATTTTAAAAGCAGTCCAAGGTGCAACTATTGTTATACTTCCAGAAAAGTCAAGGAAAGTTTACGAAATCATCATTAAAGTGTATTTTACGTTTTGTTGAACCTGTATTTTATGTTTTGATAGCGTGTTTTGTTAGAATATAGATTTTGGTTCCAAGTAACCACGAACTGAAACGTCACTGATTGTTATAATACGGTAGTAGATAAAGGAATATTTCGCGGCACTTCCTGTGTTTGGAAAGTATTGATTTATGGGCGCTTTTGGCGGAATCTACTATGAAATATTGATAGCCTATGTGTTTATGCTCTCCTAAAAGCAATCTTAAATAACTTTGCAATTTTCAAGTCTAAGTATAATAAAACAGAAATGTAATCAAACAGATTCGATAAGTTTAATATAATAAATAATCATTATATTAATTAGCTTACCTAAAATCTCCTGAAGAAAGGTGTTGGAAAATTGTAGTACCTGTTGCACACAAAACTTTTCACAGTACAAACATCACACGCACATAAAAAATGTGAACACTGCACTTATCACAAAACACAAGAAAGTATATATTTTACATCGCGCCGCGCAAAAATAAAATTAACGTTAAAATTATGTGCAAACGATTGCCGAATTAAAGACTCATCTCTACCGCTGTAAAGTTGTGAGTCGACTAAAGATAGTATTGTTTGGATCACAGCTGCTTAGTTATCAGTTGCGATACTGCTGTCTGTGAGCGCTAGAGAGCAGTGCTGCCAAGTCTATTAATTCTAACCTAATGAATTTACTAGCGATTATAGCCTATTCCTCTTACCTTCCGTTCCCTAAATTTTCAAAATGGGGAATAATTAATTAATTATATATAAACTAAATTGTCTTAATATTATTTCATGTAATGTCAAATATAAATTTAAAAATAATAACTTAAAACTCTATCAACACTAAGTCACTAGAACTATCGAAACTGCGGGTTCAAGATCGTATGAAAATGGAAGCCTTCCACACATCTCTATCCTGAGCTAATGTCATTCTTTGTATAATTTACCTCCTTCAAATCATGATTAATCAAAAAAATAATAACTAATAAATAATGGGTTGAGGCAAAGCGATTCTCTCTCGTGCCTTCTATTTAATTTAGCTCTTGAAAAATAGGGCTGCAAGCATTCATACGAGAGGAACTATTTTTTAAAAATTAATATAATTTTTGCCATACGCATATGATGTTAATATTATTGACAGATCGGTGAAATGTATGAAGAAAACATTGACTGCATTAAAAAGTTCAGCAGAGGAAATGGGACTGAAAATAAACAAAATATTTGATTGCTAATGGCTAAAAATTAATTGAAATCAAGAATTTTTAAAAAGCGATTGCTATAAATGTGAGAAATTATACAATTTCGTCTACTTGGGCTAACTAGCGAATTGGAACAAAGACATGAAAGAAGAAATAAATAAACGAATACAGAGTGTCAATAAATGTTATTTT
This sequence comes from Diploptera punctata, assembly GCA_030220185.1. Classification (NCBI taxonomy): domain Eukaryota; kingdom Metazoa; phylum Arthropoda; class Insecta; order Blattodea; family Blaberidae; genus Diploptera; species Diploptera punctata. Next base: position 78,134 of record JASPKZ010006298.1, on the reverse strand, counting down.
GAGTTACTTAAGTATCTTAAATCTAAAATATTCACACATGAAACTAAGTAAGAGTATGTAATACACTAACAAAACTCGTACTGATGTATGGAGCTGAGATCTGGTAATGATATGGCTAGAATTCGGATATTTGAGACCAAGATCTTCAAGTTATATGAACCTATCAAAGAAAGCGCATAATGGTGTATAAGGTACAATAAAGAAATTTAGCTACTGCATGACTCCCCATAAGTTGTTAAGATATTAGAATCGCAAGACTAACAAGGGATCTGTCAACTATTGCATGCCGAAACCTACTTTGAAATTTCTCCCAGAGAAGTTTTGTGGTGTACAAAGGCCGTGTCCAAAAAAAAAATCCGCTGTTTTAATTGCAAGGCACAGAAATAGAAGCCAGAATCGAGCAATGGTAACCCACTGTGCGGAGCAGATGGACTCCCTGCATGAGTAAGAGCGGAGTCGAGTGAGGCTGACGCATCGCGGACGGCAGGTAGTAAGTGTTTCCAATCTACCTAATCAGGAGCTATTACTTACCTATAGTTTAAATGAGAGGTTTGGCGCTGGATTTTAGTGCTTTGCACTTAAAAACCGTTTTTTTTACGACCTTGGTACATCACAACGCTTCTCTGGAAGAAATTTCAAGATAGGTTTCGACATGCAATTGTTGACAGTTCCTTGTAAGATGGGTGGGACATGTCCAGAGAATGGAGAAAGAGTAGAGTTAAAAGGATAATGGAAAGTTCAGTGGAGAATAGAAGAAAAGTTTGTGGATTAAAAATTGAGATGGATGACGCGGTTGAAGAGGATCTTCAACTCCTAGGGATTAAGAATTGATAGCAGGATGCCAGAAATAGGAAAATTTGAAAATATTTTTTGAGGGAAGCTCAGGTCCACTTTGGATTAATGAGAAAATCTTGGTTAATGTTATTCTCCCACCTCATTATTGGCCTACCAACTGCTTTCCTTCTGGTTTTCCAACAGTGTTTTATTGCCCCTTTTCCATACCTCATTTGTGCTACATGTCCTGCCCATCGCAGGAAACTTCAAAATTCATTAAGTAACTCACCGGCACTACCGAACTCATAGGTTCATAGCCGCGCGAACATAAGCTCTCCATACATCCCTATCCTGAGATAATTTTCCAATTATTCTATGTATAATCTACTTCCCTCAAATCACTGTTAGTGTTATTCTCCCTACTCTTACTTGGTCTACCAACTAGACATTTTACTTCTGGTTTTCCTACAATAACCTTTCATGCCCCTCTTTCATTCCCTATTCCCGCCCATCGCATTCTACGAGAGTTAACTGTTCTTATTAATCTGTTTTCTCATAAAGATTATGTAGTTCCCCCAATAATATATAAATGATTATATAATAAAAATATATTTAAATTTAAGTGGTTATGTAGTCTTCTCCATTCTCTTGTCTGTTGATCTAATGTTCCTAAGAACTTTATTCTTCTTCTTCTTCCTTTCAAGTATTGTTACGATCCGATAGAAAATTTTCCCTCCAGCGTTTCATAGGACGGCCCAGAGATCGTCCTCTTGGTATATAATTATAAACAGCTTTGGGGATCCGATTTGAACTCATTCTTTCAAGAAGGTGTTTCCAATTTAGTTGGTACTGTTTTATATATTCCAAAATTGGCATAGTTTTCAATTCTTTTAAGATATCGTTGTCCCTTTTCCGATCCCATCTGGTGTAACCCTCTGTTCTGCGCATGAATCTCATTTCACAAGCCGTTATTCTCCTTTCATGTTGTCTTTTTAGTGTCCATGCTTCACTACCATAGGTCAAAACTGGTCTAGCCAAAGTGTTAAATAAACGTAATCTGGTGTTTTTTTTTTGTACAAGGGATGGTTTCATAACTTTATTAATAATTCCCAAACTTTTATTATAACTAGTAATTTTTTTCAGGGATATCCTTTTCATCCCAGATAGAGAGATAATATCTAAGATATTTAAATTGATTAGATCTCTCTAAAATTTTATTCTGGAGACAGATTTTACTTTGTATGGGGTCCTTCCCATGAAATATTCTCAAATACTTATAAACTTTTCTCCTCCCTTAAAATAAGAGTCTGTGTTTCACACCCTTATAATATAATTGGGAAAATAACAGTTTTATACATTTTCAATTTATGTTTTCTCAGAGAAGTTGGGATGCTTAACAACTGCAAGCTATGTGACCAAAAATGTGAACATTATCACCTAATTGACTGTATAGCAAGAAGAAAGCCTCTAAAATTCTACGCAGATGATAATAACTTTCAGTAATTGTATTATAATGTACATAGTGTGTTTAATAAATCTTTATATAACAACTTCAAAATTCATCATCTTTTAAAATGAAATATTCTACCAAATTGAATAATGTAATTTTATTGGGGAACACACAATCCCTGTATTATATCCAAATTTGTAGTATATCAGACTATGTTAAATTAGGTTTCTTCCACAATTGGAATTCCCACACAGGAAATAAAGAGCTGCCAAACATCAGAATAATTTAAAAGTAACCTGAATTTATATTTGCTTTAATTTTTTTTTTAATATTACCTTCATATGTAATGTCTTCTTCTTCATGAAATTAGGCCTTTTGACCTGTTTTCGCATCAAGTGAGAATTAATTAATCTTCCCATCTAGTAAATGGGCGTCCAACATTTCTATGTCCTATTGGTTTGTACTTTAATAACAGCTGGGGGATTCTATCTATGGGCATTCTTTTAACATGTTCATACCAGTTGTTTCTCATATTGTCAATTCTATTTGTTAAATTAAAACTATTTAAGTATTTTCTAATATCTTCTGTCCAAAATTGTCACACCTGCTACTGAACATAAGAACTTAATTTCTGCAGTTTCTATTTTTCTTCTGTCTGAATGGTTAAGAGTCAAATTTTCACTTGCATATGTTAAGACAGGCACTGCCATAATTTTGTAAAATTTTAATTGTGTACTCCTCAAAGTTTTATTTTTCAGTGTCCATTTTATAGCACCATGCATTCTGTAAAATTTATCTAATTTAATATTAATGTCTTCCTCATGTTTAATGTAATGGTATTAATTGGTGTTTCCCAATTATTATTAGTATTTATTATTATTATTATTATTATTATTATTATTATTATTATTATTAACATGGTCATCATCATTATTATTTTTATCACATAAAAATGTATCTACATGAATTCAACCTAGCAATTTTTAATGACTGTTTTTTTTTAACTTACTATACTTTCTACATGTTGATATTTTCTAATGGCTATATTTGAGATCAATTAATCATTTTGTTTCTTACTTCCTAATACAGTGGAGATAGGTTTGTGTTTTATTGTACTTCGTTGTTTAGTTAAAACAATTTGGCTTCAGACCTCAGAGATTGTGTATTGATCTTATAAATACAACGGAATCATCATGGAACAGTCTTTATAACGAAGAAGTCCCTTATATTTAGCTTTTGTGGACTTTCTAAGCTTTTGATTCTATAAAAAGACAGCTGACACAAATTAGAATGCCAGAAAAGATTATTACTCTTATAAAAAGTAGATAGATAGATAGATAGATAGATGATGGAATTTATTGCCTTTTTTTTCAGAATAAGGATATATGTATTAACAATAAGAAGAATCTTAATATGGCCTTCTTTATAAAAAGTACCTGAAACATATCCCTGTCAGAGTGGACTAAGACAAAGTTGTTTTCTGTCACTATTGTTATTTATATTGGCCTTAGATGACATACTGGCAAAATGCATATAATCGAAGATGCAGAGGGATTCACTGAGATCTGAATGGTAGACTTGAAGATCTAGAATATGTGGACAATGTTTACAGGCACACAGATTCTCTGACAATGAAAACAAAGTAAAAGATCTGGAAAAGGCAGCAAGCTCAGCTGGACTGTGTCTAAATAAAGAAAACAAAAATAATGAGAGTAAATAATGAAATTGATATGCGATTGCAATTCATTGGTACAGAAATAGAGACGGCAGCCGAGTTCAGTATTTAGGAAGCATGATATCAAATAAGAAGGCTAGAATTAGAAAATCAAAAGCTGTATTCTCACAATTGTCATATATATGGAGATCTAAACAAATCTCAACTAAAACTAAAGTAAAGTAAAGTAAAGTGATCCCACAACAGACCCGGAGGCCCTTGGGGTAGTAGAAGGTTAAGGCTCCCACTTTTTCTAGACAATCAGCACTTTTATGTCAGCCGGGTTGTCAGCCCTGCGTGACGGCCGCCTTTACCCCAGAACAAGCGTCTGGTACTCATTTCCGTTAGAGGCTGAGTCGACCCCAGGGCCATAGTGCCGCAACTAAAACTATTTAATAGCAATGTGAAAAGTATATTGCTATGTGGTGTGAGACTTGGAAAGGAACAATTGTATTATATAATATATTGTAAGTACATATAAATAGATGCCTCAGATTTATTTTGAGAATCTGATGACCAAAAACCATATCAAACAAGGAATTATTGAAGATAACATCACAGGATGAGATCTATTGCAAATGGAAATAAATTGGACACACTCAGAAGAGAACTAGACAGTATGCCAAAGAGAGCACTGGAATCCACAGGGATTGCTCAGAAAAAGAGGAAGACCAAATATTACAAGGTAATAACAGAAACTGAACAACAAGAAAACATTGGAATGAATTCAGGAATTTGGCAAAAAAAAAAGAGAATCCTGTGGCATGCTTTCACAAAGGTCCTATGCTTCTAAGAGAACTTGGACAGAAACTACTACAACTATTACCTTGTTCAGTTGGTGCATGTAAATGCACTTTTCCATAGATGAAGTTGCATAAGTGACACTCTTCAGTGCTGTGGATTCCAATCTTGCAAAGATGTGCTGCAGCATGTTCAATCTGAAGGCGCTGACAGCTGTTTTTCTTGGTTTTGAGCTATATGTTTATCAAAGTTTGATTCCTGCCCCCCTTTTTTGTGATTGTAGATTGATTTTATGGAATACTTCTGCTTCTGATTTAGTTTTTTTTAATTTTGATACCCAATGTGTCTGTACCCATAGTTTCATTTTTTGTGCAATTTTGTTTTTGTTTTGCTAAATCATCAGCAATACCATTCCCATTTAAGTCAACATGTGATGGTATCCATTAAAACTATAGTGTCTTCTATAGATTTTCTAATATTTTTTTATAAATTTCCTGATTTCTCTGATTTGCATTTGATGCTATGGCTTGTACGGCATCTGAGGAGGCAACTAGAAAAACAGTTTTGGTAAACATATTAATTGCCAAATTTTAGTATAAACATCTTACCTCATAATTAGTCACATTCTTGAGAATGTGTTTCAGAATACTTGCATTCTACCATCAGCTTGTTCTGACCGTTGGTTGGCAATCCTGTATGTCACTTCCTCTTCCCTCTTTAGGTTGACCGATGAACTTCCAAATAAATTTTACTTTTTGAAAACAAAAATCAACGCTTGAACTGGGAATCGAACCCCAGACCTCTGGCCCTGCGCATCAGCATGCAGTTCATTACACCATTCAAGACTTGATACAAGTGATAAATTTTCTTTCTACTTATACAATTCTCTTACATCCTAAAGCAGAGAGCTAACATAAGAAAATTGTATAACAATTACAAAGATTTTATATCTTACTAGCTAATACCCGGTGTGCGCTGCTACACCTAAACAAATTATGTGTTTTTGCATTTAGTTGAATAAGTGAAAGGAAAAATAAATATAAATTTATATCGTAATTATTTTTAGATACCCTGTGCTGATTACCCGGTGTTGCCTGGGAATCTACACATCCCAATGTACTTGGCATAAATGAACTGAAAGACAAAATTCATTATTTTGAGTTATCCATAAAAGAATAACCACCGTGCGCTGTTATGCTTGCCCGGGAATCTACTTATCCCGATCTTCTTGGCATCAATGAAAGACAAAAATGGTTATTGTGATTATCCTTAAAAGATAAACATATGGTGTCGCAGATTTTTCTGTAGTCTTTTTTGAGATATTCAATTCTGTGTTACAATAAGTTTGTGTATTTGTTATGGCTTAGGCAGCATAACCCATTTAAGCTTACAAAAAGCGACATTTTTTCACATTTTTTTCCCTACAGAAGGTGATTTTTAGGGGTGAAGGACTTGAACATTAAAACTCTCTTATAACCTATAATCTTCCCAGGAAAATGCTGAACATTTTGCAAAAAGCCCCATGGCAATCGGATGAATGGTATAGCAGCACATGCTTGTCCGTGAATCTACTTATCCCAATCTCCTTGGCATCAATGAAAGACAAAAATGGCTATTATGTGTTATCCTGTAAAAAGATAAACATATGCTGTCACGGCCCACCGACTTTCATTTGTAGTAATTCTTTTTGAGATATCCTCTCAAATTCTGGTGTACTTTTATGGTTTAGGCAGCATAAACCATTTAAGGGTAAAAAAATGGAACTTTTTCACGTTTTTCACTATAAAGGATGTTTTTTAAAGGTGCAGGAGTTGAATATCTCAGCTCTCTTATAGCCTATGTACATCCTGGGAAACTCCTGAACATTTTGCAAAAAGAACCCATCACAATTGGATCAACAATATGACCATGCATAAAGTATGAACAAACAAACCAATAAACAACCATTTTTATATATTAGATATAACAGAGTTGTCCTCAACTATGTATATAAGGTACAAAAATCTTTATAATTGAAATAACTTTAACCTCAACAGTGTTCAAAAATGAATATTAGAAGTATAGAATTATATAATTGGAAAGAAAATTTAGCGGTTGTATTGGGTCTTGAATGGTGTAATGGACTGCATGCTGATGTGCATAATCAGAGATCTGGGGTTCGATTCCTGGTTCAAGCATAAAGTTTTCTTTTCAAGAAATAAATTTATCCACGATTATTTGTTAAACTAAATATAACATTAAAATTTCAAATCAAATCCTTTTCACCATTCATGACATAATCTTATACTTCTGGATGTAAATTTTTTCACAAACTGTCATTTCTTTGGATTTTTTGTTCCAATTATTTTGCATTCATTTTGATTCAATGTTTTTCTGACCAAGCATGAGCAGCAACTGCAGATGTATCTACTTCCCCATTTTTTACATTTCTATAGTGATCTTTCATTTTAATGTCCAAGTTTCTTTTCGTTTTTCCTATGTATATTTTTTTCACAATCTGCACATTTTATCTGGTAAATTCCTGATTTTTTTGCCTTCAATCTTTTCATTTTTAATAATTTTAGTTAGTTTATTTACACATAGGCAAAACAAAAAGAAATTTGAACATTAGAATGAAAGAACATCTTAGAAATGTAAAAAAGGGGACATAGATAAATCTGCAATAGCTGCTCATGCTTGGTCAGAAAAACATAGATTCTAAGTCAGGTGTGTCCAACCTGCGGCCCTCGATTTTATTGAATGCGGCCCACACTGATATTTGCTCTATCACATTCAGCCCGCAGTGATATTTGTAAGTTATAGTCTAATATTTATGAAATAAATAATTGTATTTGGTATAAGATAAACTTGAAAGAACAAGACATTTTCAGTTTCCAACACATGTGTTTGCAAAAGTTCACCCTACTCATCCTCTTACTCAAAACACATCCGTTTTAAGAAACACCCAGCCCACATTTTTATTTATGATCCTACCTACCGTGCATCGCTTTGATATCTCATGCATTGTTGACCGTGCAGTTACTACTTTCAAAGGCGGGTGTGTGCCAGATGTTTTATTATCAATACTTTTGTACATTTCAAGTTAGTTTCTAGTTTGAAGTTCTTCGCTCACATTGTAGCGTCAGTGTTAGTGAGAGGTTTGATGAATATAATTCATTCTGTGAGTTTTATAAGTGTTAACTATGGCATCCAAGTGTAGTGGCAAGAAAAGAAAAATTTCAGACGAAGGTAGATCATTTCAAATAAAGTGGACAAATCAGTAATTTTTTACTGAATTAAACAAGAAAGCAGTGTGTTTAATACACAGTGAAACAGTTTCTCAGTGTTTAAGGAGTATAACATAAAGCGGCATTACGACACCAAACATGTGTCTTAATATGATACATTTGAGAATAAATTTCGTGAAGACAAGGTATCTGAACTTAAAATTAAACTTTCGGGAGAGCAGTTAATTTTTAAAAATGTGTCAAGAAGATTGTTAGCTATAAGATTTAGTCTGTTTTCTCCCCCTTTCTCCATTAAAATAGATGAGGTCCCCGAGGATCTTCAAATAGAGTTTTCAATGTGCATCAGACCTAAAAAAAATTAGTTTAAATATGTCCCTTTACTGCAATTCTATCACGACTACTATTCCAGAGCAAAATATCCGGGCATTAATAAACATGCACTTCATTTCACATCACTTTTCAGTAGCACACATATATGCAAACAAGTGTGTCCCCATGACGAAACATATGAAGTGCGCAACGAGAAACCAAATCACCAACAGTCATCCGGAGAGTTCGCTTCAAGTTGCTACAACATCAATTAAACCAGATATTTGGATGCCTTTTCATGAAAAGCAGTGTCAGGTAAAAAATTAATTATTTTTATATAATAATTTTATTTAAATTTTAAAATAAAATTTATATTAAACCTATAAGGGCTAATAATACTTTATTTATATTGTTCAATTTAGATTTTAGAATTAGATTATACATGAAAAAATATATATTTAATTTAATTTTAAAAATAACTAATATATGATTAATATTTTAATAAAAAAATAACATATCAATATATTAGCTGTATTATATTTAAATTAATTGGTTTGTCTTAGATCCTATTTAATATGGTAAATTAATTGGATCATATGGGCCGCAAACCAATTCACCTTAACAGCAGTGGCCCTTTTTCAAAAAAAGGTTGGAATGCCTGTTCTAAGTGAACACAAAATTGTTCAAACAGTTAGAAAAATCCAAAGAACTTACAGTTTGGGAGAAAGTTTACATCCAGAAGTATAAGGATCATCTCATCGTCTTCACTTCAAGCTTTAGGCAATTTGCCTGTTCTGAATTCACAATGATTCCATCCATCTCTACCTATATCTCTTAATCCCTTTGATTTATGATATGCTATCTTGGACAATCTTGTTCCTTCCATTCTCTAAATATGTTCTTCCCAGCTGACGTGGTGGTGTTGAATTCTATCATTTATTGAATATCGCGTCCCCCGGGTGGCAGATGGGGGATCCCACCAGTTATGGTGGGGTGGTCCGAATAGCTACAGTAATAAGGATCCATAGACCAACAAGAAGCCCAGTTATGGGGCTTAAAAATGCTGGGACACCCTCTCTCCAGGGATTATGAATATGGAGGGTGCATATCCGGGGTAACAAAGGTGAAGATTCCAACGGTCAAGACAGAGCGGAAGGAGCATCCCTTCATGTAGGAGTAATATATAGGATAATGTCATGAATTTTGAAATTCCGGGAAAAAAAATTTGATTTGGAAGTTCACTAGTCAACCTAAAGAGGTAAAAGGAAGCAACATATATGATCGCCAACCAACAATTCAACAGTCAGAACAAGTTGATGATGACATAATTCAACCATTCTGTATCGTGCAACAATTGCTCAAACTGACGGCCACCAACGTCAAAGCAAGCATGACATCAACATACAGAATTCTCCTGCACTCTGGTGTAAAATTTCAATTCACATCACAGGCAGCTACAATCCTGGCAATTAATTCCATGTAAATTTCCACTGGAGTCACAAACACAAGTGACTTTAGATATCCACATGGGAAATAATCAAGGGGAGTCAGGTCAATCCTGCCTGCATCATGACTTCCTAGTCATCAGATCTTCCTTGCAAAAACTAAAGGATGTAGTCCATGTAAATAAACAGTACATGTAAACTGATTCTTAATTAATAAAATTTAAAATTAAAAATAGTATTTTATGGAATAGGAATCTGACCAGAAAAACAGAAGAAGAGATTATACAAACAATAGAAAGTATACCTACATATGGGTCAGAAAGCTGGACAATAAAAGAAAAGGATGCAAAAAAAAAAGGTATTGGCAGCAGAAATGGGATGGATTACAGAGAAGTATGATAATATCCAGGCTACATACATACTAGAAATACATATATTAGATAAGATATGGATGCACAAGAGACTGTTATCGAAAGGATAACAAAGAGAGTTTTACAGTGGTGGACATGAACAACGGATGTCAGAAGAACAGTTGCCTAATTGGGTGTTAGATTGGATGGTACCAGACAGAAGGAAGAGGAGAAGTAGAAGAACATGGTATGAGGGAGGGAATATATGATGCCATGATGAAGAGGGATATGGAAGGACAATTGGAAAGCAGGAATTAAGGGTAAAAGTGGAAAGCCTTGTATTTTATAAGTAAGTACATGAAAATTTAATAAGAATCAAATGAATTGTGAATTCTTCTTACCTCATACATCTATGTTTTTTTAACACAGAAATGCAGTATCGGAAAAAACATCTTTTCCATCTTCAGCTGTTTTGATAACTGTCAATTTTTTCTTTTGCCGGTAATTTTCTAAATTGCCATCTGCTGTACTTTTGAAGAAGTAATTTTCTAAACTGCCATCTGGTGTACTTTTGAAGAACTTTGTAAACAAACTTCGTTCGTATGGAACCTCGAAGTTCATGGTTCTAGTATGGTTTTTTTTGAATGTATCTTTTCCCAAACTGTTAATTCCAAAGGTTTAGATAGATGTTTCAAAAGTTTTGTTTCTTTTTCAATTCTATGATTATCTAATAAACTATGTGCTGCTATAGCTGATTTTTCAATTTCATCATTTTTTATGTTTCTAAAGTGTCTAAGTTCCTTGTTGCTTTTCCTATATATTCTTTATTGCAATCTTTGCAATTAATTTGTTAAATTCCAGATTTTATTGTCTGGGGTGTTATCTTTTTATTTACTTAACAGAAAATTACCCAGGTTGAATTCATTAATCGGAGCCAATGTTATATTAAATGTTTTGAAAATCTTTTGAAATTTGTTATGAACTTCTGGATGGTAAGTAATTTTCTTGAATTTTTCATCTTTCTTGGAATTATGTTGCAGAGTAAACTTTTTTGTTATTTAAATTTTTTTAATTTCTTCTTCATTATGTCTTCATCAAAACCATTTATGTTAAATAAGTGTACACCAGATGTCAGTTTAGAAAATGACCAGCAAAAGAAAAAATTGAGTCGTGAAAACAGCTGAAGATGGAAAAGATTCCAATACTGCAGTTCTGTGTTAAAAAAACATAGATGTATGAGGTAAGAAGGATTCACGATACATTTGATTCTTATTAAGAAAACCTCAATGTAAAAATTCCCAAATTTATTATATTAACATGTAAACTTGTATGAACATTAGTTATAAATCAGCTGGAAAACTAGACAATGTGATAGACAAGTTTACTTCATTCTCCATAGGATGACTTCTCAGACTCTACGTTCCCACCATAAATTGTTCAGTGGAGGACTCCTTATGTCCTGTTTAATTTTTGCACGATCTTACAGGATCATCCTGTATGAGATAACCATCTTTTTTTATGCTTTTATTATTAATTTAATACTTCTCACTGAATTACATTTAACCCTCTGCATGCCTCTAGTAAAATCTGTGTCAGAGATTTAAATCGCATCCACCGATGTAATCGGCTTTGCAAGTAGTTTAAGTATATTGTCTGGCAGGTAATGGTCTGGAGCATCAGAACCGATCTAATCAGCTCATGGCACCCAAAGGGTTAAAGAGAAAAATATAAGCTCAGATTCAGTTTGAACCCAGTACCTTTGGCTTTCTATGCCAATGCTCTACCAACTGAGCTACCTGAGCACTCCAATCTAAACGCAAATTTTTCACTTATACATTGTTAAGAGCATATATTTTTCTCTTCAAATGTCCTTTTTTTACCTAAAAAACTTCTTGAGTTCTGACATTATTGAATCTGGCATGCAACATATTCTCTTGTCTCGAAAGAATTCAGAGGGGAGATTCCAAGAACAATTTTAAATTACAGATCTTACAAAATAACTGTCAAACCATTGCATGCCGAAACCTACCTTGAAATTTCTCCCAGAGAAACATTGTGATGTACCAATGCCGTGTTCAAAAAATTATCTGCCTTTTTAACCACAAGGCACAGAATTTGAAGCCATGTCAACCCACTGTGTAGACGATGAACGTCCCTGCTTCACTTAGAGTGGAGTGGAATGTTGCAGGTGCAGCATGGATGGTAGGTTATAAAGGGTTATCCAATCCATCCAGTGAGGAGTTGTATTACTTCCCTATAGTTTAAATGAGAGATCTGGTGCTGGATTTTAGTGCCTTGCAGTTAAAAACAGCAGATATTTTTTTGAACATGGCCTTCTTACATCACAATGCTTCTCTAGGAGAAATTTCAAGGTAAGTTTTGGCATGCAATGGTTGACAGTTCCCTTGTAAGATATTAAAAGCATCTTCTTAATAAGGTGCTACAGCTTCTGTTGCAGAATGCTTTCTTTTCCACGAGTTCTTTCCACACTTTTCTATTCTGGACACATTTGTCCCAATTTTTTAAATTCATCAATTTTATATAATTTACATCATCATCTTCCCATTTTTTTTTTTTGGGTCGTTTCCAATATCCATTTCTAGACCCTAGTGGCTTCAATTTGCCCTAGAATCTATTTTTTTACCATCTTTTCATCATCCATTCTATATGTGTGTCCAATCCAGCTTAATCTTTGTGCTTTAATGAAGTTAATTATATTTATGTTTTATTAAAAGCATCTATAAATAAGATAATACATATGAAAATCCTTTGAATTAATGGAAGAAAATAGAAACTTTTCTCTATAAACTTTTTTTAATTTAAAAATTAACATAAATGAGATATTTAGCAAGTATACAAAATTCTAGTCCTGAATGATATATCAAGCATCATAATTTACACTTTCCAGAGTCTTAAAAAAAAACTCACCACCATGTCTCTCGCGACAGGTTACAACATTTTGAACTGTTGCCACATTTACCGTACTATATCACTGTCTCTAACAAAGTGAGTCTTCAAATAAGATCTCATAGGCAGAAAATTGGCAACAGTTGATTTTAGAAGATTCAGCTTCTGTCCCTTTGTCAGTTTAGTCCCTAATGAGGGTTAAACACCTGTCAGATTTATGGTTAACTGCTATACTATAGCCGAGCTAAGTTCCAGTTGTACTGTGAACAAACACCATATATTGGGGAAATATGGTACTACTTTTATCCACCATATGACTGAATTATGTCATTTGTAGAAACATTATTCTTAGGCAACATCATATTTTACAGGAAATAAGAGTGAATACAAGGTAGGATGGTACCAATAATTAGAAACTTCTTCCATTTCTAATATATTTATGACAAAAAAAATATATATGGGTCTACTTAAATGACATTAACATTTTTTTCATGATGTCAACAGACATCCTCTATTTACAATTTCACTCTGAACACAACTTATCCTATGGTGAAATTAAATGTTTCTTACCTCTCCTCATATAAATTTTCTAAGTTGATCGCGATTTCGAGACTATACCTGTCTCATCCTCAGAACTTTATTGCGACTGGTGTTATGTCGATCGGAAGAAACTCTTCTTCTTCCCTCTGTTGGTCGACCAATGAACCTCTGGATCAGGTCAAAATTTGCAGGAATTTCGAAGTTCATAAGTTTTCCTTTGTTTTTCTGAATATGGATCTTTTCCCAAACCGAAGATCCAGGCAGTTATAGTCTCAAAATCGCGATCAACTTAGAAATTTATATGAGGAGAGGTAAGAAACATTTAATTTCACCATAAATTAAACCTCATAGTGATTAATTCCTATAAAAGTTAAATACAACTTATCCTCCATTCTGACTCAGTTGTAAATTCTGCTGTTATTTTCACCACATCCTCAATGGCTAATATAGGATATTTTTTCACTAAACTGTTTGAAAACATTCAAAATAATTTGTTTCTCTCCGCTTTTCAAATGGTTTCTTTTCCAGTCCTTTAAGAAATAATTCTACAAAAAGTGATCATTTTAAAACAATTCTCGCATTAATTTCCTTTAAATTTGTTGATTGTAAAGGAGATATAATAACTAGAGACCGGATGTTAGGGAAAATGCCTACAGTTATTTATTATAGATATTGTAAAAGTGACTTCATCTAAGTTCATACCAACGACCCTAGAAATGTTTTCCATGAAGTTGCCTATTTCAGTTTATAATGCCTATAAATACCTATTTGCAATTTTTTCTCGAAATTAACTCTGTATTTCAATTAAATCAATTGAAATGGACAAACTTCATGGCACAAATCGTTTCATAGAAATTTTCAAGTGTTCTTTTTATAAATTCCCTTAGAATATTTTAAGATAAGGGTGGCAATAACCCAATAACCTAGCAGGTAGATGGTTTCTCCCTCAATGCACTCCCGTTAAGTAAATATTGTATTTTTCCACCTCATGCATTCCCGTTAACCGAAATAGTCCTAAGCATTGTATTATGCTCCGGCTCTAAGGGTTGGAGAAAAGTTCTTTGCTTCTTTTCAATACAAACATTGCTGAGTGACAAAGAGGGTTCTGCTCTTTGTAAAAAGGTAAAACAAATTCCAAAAGCATCTCTGATATCTTCGCATGTTATTGATAGCATATGTTTATATTCTGAGTGTAAGACTGTAAAAAGTTATGTTGTAGTCCATTTTTTGTAAGAGCCTATTTTGAATTTTTTAGTGCCTATATTAATGATTTTTAGTGGCTTTTTGCCTGTCTATTTTGAATTTTTTAAGTGCCTAACATCCGGACTTTAGTAATAACATTATGATTACATTTAAGTAGTTTATAATTAAAATGTCTAATGTATTCTCCATTGAGCATGTGTAAGATTTAAACATTGAAATGTTTTATATAAATTAATATTGGGAAGTAAACATATGAGGTTATATCAGTAATAGTGAGTGGAGAACATATTTTTATCAACTCACCTCATATGATTTCAAATTTCTTTGATACCGACGGTTTCAGACAATATCATGGAAGCCATGACTGAAGAAGGACAAGATATTGTCTGAAACCGTCGGTATCAAAGAAATTTGAAATCATATGAGGTGAGTTGATAAAAATATGTTCTCCACTCACTATTAATTGAAATGTTTATTTATTTAATCTATTAAAATTGTAATTGCATTAAATAAATGTAGGAAATAACATTATGAGGTTTCTTTTAATTATTTGAGAATTTGAGCAGAGAATATTTTAAGAAAGAGAAAAAACACACAAAAGTAGCAAAAGTGAATGGTAATCAAGAAAAGATGATTCATAAGAAAATAAATTAATTCAAGAAATAAAAACTGATAATGAAAGTACTCTTCAGACATATAAAGAAACTGGTAAAAAATTCAAGAAATTTACATACCATCCTTTAGTATTTAATAAGTTTCAAAAATTGTAGCAAATTTAACATTAAATTAGCACCGAAAAATGATTACAGTTTGAATAAAATGAAAGGATTAAAGACGGCAATAAATCAGGGATTTATCAAATTGATTGTAAAGATTGTGAAAAAAATACATAGGAAAAACAAAAAGAACTTAAATACAAGATTGAAAGAACACCTTAGAAATGTTAAAAATGGAGAAATAGAAAAATCTGCAATAGCTGCACATGCATGATCAGAAAAACACAGAATTTAAACTAAGGCAAAATTACTAAAACAGTTAGAAAAATCTAAGAAACAATTTGGGACAAAATTTACATCTGCACAAGTTACTAAAGAGTAAAAAGAGGGAATATTTGAGAGAGAAGATTAATGATCTTGAAATGAATGCAAAAAATTGGAACGTTAGAGAATTATATCAGGGAATTAGTATAGAAAAGAAAGGGTTTCAGCTAGAACAAACATAATTCGGAATGAAAATGGGAATATGATTGCAGATTCCAGGAGTATATTAAATAGATGGAAAAGTTACTTTAATCAGCTATTAAATGTACATACAGAACAGGACATTGAGGAGGATAATTTACAGACTGCAGAAATGCTAGTCGCAGAACCAAGTGCATTAGAGGTTGAAATGGCGATTGAAAAATTAAAGATGTATAAAGCATCAGGTTCAGATGAGATCCCAGCAGAACTGATAAAATCAGGGGGAGAAAAATTGACAAGATATGCTGGTTGCTTAGTATGATTTGGGAAAAAGAAGCTCTTCCAGATGAATGGAAGGAATCAATTATGGTACCAATCTATAAGAAAGGAGATAAAACTGATTGCAACAACTACAGGGGCATCTCATTACTTTCAACTTCGTACAAAATTCTAACAAATATATTAGTAAGCAGACTTACTCCCTATATTAATGACATTCTAGGAGATCATCAATGTGCATTTAGAAGAAACAGGTCTACAACAGATCAGATTTTTAGTATAAGACAGATTTTAGAAAAGAAATGGGAATATAATGGTACTGTACATCAACTGTATGTAGACTTCAAAAAAGCATATGATTCAATTAAGAGGGAGAACTTATATAGTATCCTGCTGGAGTTCGGAATTCCTAAAAAGTTAGTTAGACTTATACAAATGTGTCTAAATGGCACAAAGAGTAGGGTGCGTGTAGGCAAACAGTTTTCGGACACTTTTGAAATCCAGAATGGATTGAAGCAAGGAGATGCACTATCTCCTCTACTATTTAATTTTGTACTAGAGCATGCCATTAAATCTTTAGAGAATGAGGAAGGCTTACAACTCAATGGTATTAATAAGCTGTTAGTTTATGCTGATGATGTAGTATTGTTGGCCGATAGCGAGGAGATACTAAAGGACAACACGCACACACTATTGAGTAACACTAAGAAATTAGGACTGGAAGTAAATATCAATAAAACTAAATATATGGTCACACGTAGAAATTCATTAAATAATGGAAATGGACAGCTAATGACAAATGAGGGAAATTTTGAGGAGGTGGCTGAATTCAAATACCTAAGAACAATAATCACAAGTAGGAATGAGACTCACAAAGAAATTAAACATAGGCTCAATTCTGGAAATGCATGCTATATGCATTGCAGAGACTCTTGATGTCCCAACTCCTTTCAAAAAACGTTAAACTGAAAATATATAAAACTATTATTCTACCAGTTATATTATATGGGTGCGAAACATGGACCCTTACTTTAAGAGAGGAAAGAAGATTACAAGTATTTGAGAATAAAGTACTTAGGAAAATTTTTGGACCAAAGAGAGATGAACAGACAGGTAAATGGAGAAGACTACATAACAATGAACTACATGGTCTTTATAGGCCAGATATAATAAGAACAGTTAAGTCTCGTAGACTGCGTTGGGCAGGCCATGTTGCACGTATGGGGAATGGGAGACTTGCATGGAAGCTTCTTGTAGGAAAGCCAGAGGGAAAACGCCCAGTTGGTAGACCAAGAATGAGGTGGGAGAATAACATTAACTATGATTTGAGGGAAGTAGATTATACAGGGAATGATTGGAAAGCATTAGCTCAGGATAGGGATGTATGGAGAGCTTATGTCCGTGCGGCCATGAACCTACGGGTTCGATAGTGCCAGTGAGTAAGTAAGTAAGTATTTACATCTGCAAGGATAAAAAGAAAACCATGAATTTTATATTTCCTGATGAAAGAGAAAAAAGTTTGATTTGGAGGTTCATCGATCAGCCAGCAGAGGGAGCAAAAATCGGCTTGCAGGAAGGATGACTGCAAGGCAACAGTTGGAATGCATCGAAATTTTTGCACAGAAGCAATGAAACCGGTCAAAAATCAAAAAATAATTGTAATTATATATACATTTTAAGATTCTCCCATACAACTTATACACATGTGAAGACATATTTTTATTTTATTTATTTTGAATGTTAGAGAGCGAACAATATTTTTTTACATGCTTAAAGGTAAAACAGTTATTCAACCAATGAAAATGCAGTCCATAAATCTGGTTTGTTTACATTACAACTGGAACTTAGCTCAGAGGAGGTATAGCAAAGAACTTTCATGACTCTGGAAAAAGAATACACCATCTTTTATAAAAATTTGAGAGGTTACAAAATTTTATGGCAAATATGCAGTAGACCTCTTTCGAAAAAGGATATAAACATCAATTTTGTATGACATTATTTTAGATGAAACACTGTATTATAGATAAGATCAATCAAATGGTAAACGATGCCACATACTTCAGCAATATGACTACATATTAAATAATTTGGAGAATATTACATAAATACAATGAATTACAAACAGGAATGACATACATAAAGAAATTAGACATAGACTCAATTCTAAAAATACATTCTATTATGTATTACAGGCTCTTGTTATCCCAACTTCACTCAATAAAATGTTAAATTGAAGATATATAAAACTGTTATTCTACCAGTTATATATAGGATGTGAAACATGGACTCTTACTTTAAGGGAGGAGAAGAGATTATGAATATTTGAGAATTAAGTTCATAGGAAAATAGAGGCACAGGCAGGTAAATGGTGCACAGACATAAGCTCTTCATACATCCCCATCCTGGGCTAATGTTTTTTTCTCAAATCATGGCTAATGTTATTCTCCTATCTCATTCTTGGCCTACTTACCCAGCACTTTTTCTTTGGTTTTCCTATAATCTTTTCATGTTCCTCTTTCATTTCCCACTCGTGCCACATGTCCTACCCATCACAGAATATGAGGCTTAACTGTTCTTATTATATTTGGTTTCTCATAAAGATAAAGTAGGCTATACAAAGTCAGCCCAAGCATGGAGGACAATTAAAAACATGCAAAATGATAATATAACAAGGAGTTTTAATTTAGTACCAATGAAAACTTCTTCTTCTTCTTCCTTCCAAGTATTAGGCCAAGGCCTGTTACGATCCTATAGAAAATTTTCCCTCCAGCGTTTCATAGGCCCAGTGATCTTCGTCCTCTTGGTATATAATTATAAACAGCTTTGGGGATCCGATTTGAACTCATTCTTTCAAGATGGTGTTTCCAATTTAGTTGGTACTGTTTAATATATTCCAAAATTGGCGTAGTCTTCAATTCTTTTAAGATATCGTGTTCCTTTTCCGATCCCATCTGGTGTAACCCGCTGTTCTGCGCATGAATCTCATTTCACAAGCCGTTATTCTGCTTTCATGTTGTTTTTTAGTGTCCATGCTTCACTACCATAGGTCAACACTGGTCTAGCCAAAAGTGTTATATAAACGTAATCTGGTGTTTTTTTGGACAAGGAATGGTTTCATAACTTGATTAATAATTCCTAAACTTTTATTATAACTAGTAACTTTTTCAGGGATATCCTTTTCATCCCAGATAGAGATAATATCCAAGATATTTAAATTGACTAGATCTCTCTAAAATTTTATTCTGGAGACAGATTTTACTTTGTATGGGGTCCTTCCCATGAAATGCCATAATTTTAGTTTTGTTAATTGATATTATAAATTGATCGTTGCAAATCATTTTCGGAAAGTGCCAGAAGAGCTAAATCGTCTGCAAAAAGAATAGCATCGAGTTTGAGGTTCCTATTGATGGGTATATATCCTCGTTGTGTTTTCCTCCATTCATTTATTAATTTATTCATGTATATAATGAAAAGCACCGGTGAAAGTCCACATCCCTGTCTTACTCCAGTGTTGATCTTTTCCCAAGAAGATAATTTGCCATCTTGTTTAACAGAGATTTCATTATCTTTATAGATGTTGAAGATATTAGTAATATATTGTCCTCATCTAGGGGATATGTGGATGGCGACCACAAGGTGCCCAAGCTGAGCAAAACATTTCTTCCACTTACTTGTGTTTTGCACTCTTTTAACTTTACTATCTAACCTCTCTTGGTTAACTCTTGTTTTTTTCGACCCCGACGCTATTAGGGCATCCGAGTAGGGAGTCTTTCCTTTCTTCCATTTCTTCTTTCCTTTATTTTCTTTTCTTCTCCAGAAAAGCCTGACCAGAGGCTATAAGATGGCAGCCCCATCACTGGTCTTGCCTTCCTTTGGCTGGCAACCAATCGAAGGGACTATTATTATGCTTTCAAGTCTTATACGAGAATTTCCCAATGAAAACTTTTCTATTTTAAAATGCTTTTAACAGAAACTAGAAATAATTTATAGACTATGCTACTCTGGATAATGGAAAAAGTGATTTAATAGAACCTACAACAGAAGAGGAGGTAAGAAATGTGTTGAGACAGCAAAAATGTAAAGCGGCAGGTCCAGGAGGAATAACCATGAACTAATTAAATATGGTGGTTCAGGAATTATAAGAATTTTAACTAGACTTTTTAAACCAAGTGATAGGAGATCCTATTCCGGATGAGTGGTAGTTATCGTATATTAGTGCAATATACAAAAATAAAGGAAATAAAAGAGATCTAGTAAATTATAGAGGGATCAGTGTTATGACAGCAATTAGTAGAATGTTAAGTACAATTATTAAAATTAGATTGGAGGAACTAATACAAAATCAAATATCAGAAGAACAAACAGGTTTTACAGCAGGTAAATCGTGCCTTGATAATATATTTGTGATTAGGCAGATTACAGAAAATATGTTGGCTAAAGGAAAAAAAGTTCATATGGCATTTATAGATCTGGAAAAGGCATATGACTCTGTACACATTAACAAGCTTTGGGTGGCAATGGAGAAGTTTGGAATACCTAAATCTCTTATACATTTTATAAAAAGAATGTATGATTGTAAAGCAAGTATTAAGGTTGGAAATAGAGTATCCTCAGAATTTGATATAACTAAAGGATTAAGACAAGGATGTGGGATGTCACCAACATTGGTTAAGATATATTTAGAAGATGTATTAATGAAATGGAATAAGTCATGGAGGGGAATGGGAATCAATGGCCATTTACTGCACAATTTATTATTCGCTGATGACCAGATTATAGTGGGACAAGATAAAGAAGAAATAGAATATATGATTAGAAAGATGCATTTGAGATAGGTGGACTGGAGATAAATTATATTAAAACAGAATACGGATATGGTAATCGGAGGAAATTCAGAAGACCTAAAAATAAATAATATAATTAAATGTGTTGAAGAATTTAAATATCTTGGATCTATAATAGACAAATCTAGTACTTGTGAAAGAGATATTATTAACAGAGTAAATTGTACAAGGAAGGCAATTGGACCCCTGAGTGGTCTTTTATGATAGAAATTTGACCAGAAAAACAAAAAAACAGATTATACAGACAATAATAGAAAGTATACTTACATATGGATCAGAGAGCTGGACAATAAATGAAGGGATGCAGAAAAGAATCATGGCAACAGAAATGGATGGATTATGGAGAAGTATGAGAATATCCAGGCTACAACATATTCGAAATACATATATCAGACAAGAAATGGATGCACAAGAAACTGTTATCGATGGGATAACAAAGATAGCTTTACAGTGGTATGGACATGTACAACGGATGTCGGAAGACAAGTGGCCTAAACAGGTGTTGGATTGGATGGTACCAGGCAGAAGGAAGAGGGGGAGAAGTAGAACAACATGGAATGAGGGAATATATGATGCCATGAAGAAGAGGGGTAGGAAGAAGGACAATGGGAAGATAGGAATCTCTGGAAAGCAGGAATCAATGATAAACTGCTGTAAAGTGGAAAGCCTGTATTAAGTAATAAAGATAAAGTAGCTCACTATATGTAGATTTCTCCAAGACCTGTCTGTTCATCTCTCTTTGGTCCAAGAAATTTCCTAAGAACTTTGTTCCCAAATACTCGTATTCTTTTCTCCTCCCTTAAATTTAAGAGTCCTTGTTTTGCATCCATGTAATATAACTGGGAGAATAACAGTTTTCAGTTTAACATTTTTTTAGAGAAATTGAGATGACAAGAGTCCTTGTAATGTATAATAGCATGCATTTCTAGAAATGAGCCTATGTTTAATTTCTTCATGCACTTCATTCCTGTTTGTAATTATTGTATTTGAATTCAGCCACTTCTTCAAAATTTCTCTCATTTGTCATAAACTGTCCATTTCTAACAGCTTTTTAATACCTTTGAGTTATACGCCTCCTTCATCCTCTAAAGATCTGATGGCATGCTCTAATACAAAATTGAATGGTAGAGGAGATAGTGCATCTCCTTGCTTTGACCATTGTGGATTTCAAAAATATCTTAAAACTGTTTGTCTACACACACCCTACCTACTCTTTGTGCCATTTAGATATTCAAATATGTCTAATTAATTTTTTATTATTAATTTAACACTTTTCATCAATGGATAAATTATATTTGAAGAGAAAAATTATAAGTTCAGACTGGGGTTTGAACCCAGGGACTTTTGGCTATCTGGGCCAATGCTATACCACTGCTCTACCTGAAAAACTCCAATCTAAACACAATTTTTTTCTCTTATACACTGTTAATTTCCAATTGCCGAATGCTATGAGCATTTGCTCAATCACGCAAATGGTAGCTTCTTGTTTAAGAAGACATTTATTGGGAATTTAAACACTACTTTATAAAGCCAGTAGGGCATCTTTTGATGTTTTTACTATTAATTTAACACTCCTCATTGAAGGATAAATTATATTTGAAGAGAAAAATTCTCAAAATGCTTATCTTCAGCACGTATTATGAATGAGTGAACAGCGCATACCAAGAAGAATGTATAATTATAAACCAAAAGGGAGAAGAATGTTGGGAAGACCATTGAAGAGATGGAAGGACCAATTCGACCTATAATGAGATCGGAACAGGCCATTGGGTTTAATCCTTGTTGTTGATGATGATGATGAAGAGAAAAATTATGTTTAGACTGGAGTTTGAACCCAGGACCTTTGACTTTCTAGGCCAATACTCTACCACTGAGCTACCTGAGAAACTCCAATCTAAATGCAATTTTTTTTTTCTTATACACTGTTAATTCCCAATTGCCGAATGCTTTTAACATTTGCTCGATCATGCAAATGGCAGCTTAAATGTCTTCTTAAACCCTACTTTATAAAGCCAGTAGGGCTTCTTTTGATGTTTTTATTATTAATTTAACACTTCTCACTGAAGGATAAATTATATTTGAAGAGAAAAATTATACACTCAGACTGGCGATCAGGAATTAACAGTGTATAAGAGAAAAAAATTTGCGTTTAGATTGGAATTTCTCAGCTAGCTCAGTGGTAGAGCATTGGCCTAGAAAGCCAAAGGTCCTGGGTTCAATCCCCAGTCTGAGCATATAATTTTTCTCTTCAAATATAAGTCTAATTAACTTTTTAGGCATTCCGAACTCCACCAGGATACTATATAACTTCTCCCTCTTAATTGAATTATATGCCTTTTTTTGAAGTCTATGTATAGTTGATGCACAGTGCCATTTTACTCCCATTTCCTTCCTAAAATCTGTCTCATACTAAAAATCTGATCTATAGTTGACCTATTTCTTCTAAATCCACATTGATGATCACCTAAATCAAAACAAATAGAAGAAGTTTTTTTTTTGAGAATGCCAAACTCTGCTAAGAGTTGGGAGTGAAAGCACCCAACAAAGAAAGAAAATTCATTGATTTAATTGCAATAAAATTTTGTAATATAAAATATGGTGTATGTTAAATTATTTTCTCACAATTTTAAGAAAACGAAGAAATTTTACATACAAGTATTATTAAAAATTTTAGATTCGAAATGAATGTCGATATGTCTTGTAATAAAATTGACTCTTTATAAGAGACTAGATAAATCAAATTTCAGAAAATCAAAGATCATACAAAAACATAAGTAATACAATTATAAGTATATACATTATTTATACTAATTAGTACTAACTTTCAGTTAGGTAACAACAAATATAGTGATTGCAACATTTTTTTTTTGACTTCAGCTCAAGAAATGGCAGTTATTGTACAAACAGCTGCAAATCTTCATTTCTTCAGGAACTTCATCTTGAGATACTTCCTTCCAAACTTATCACCAACACACTTTTTGTTATTAACACATCTTACAAATATTAAACAAAATATTGATTATAACAATCTTCTTGATAATTGCCTTGTATTTTTTTATATTTAACGTTAAGTTCAAATGTAAAATTGACTATTGACATTGAGCTAATATTTAAATCTTCAAATTTAATCATTACTCAAACTATGATATCAAGATAAACTTTTTTAATATCGTGGTGCATCGTAATAATGAAGCGCAAATCTATTTCAACCAATGTGAGACCACTTTCTCGCCTACACCCACGAAATTCAAACTTCGTTATTACAATGTGCCATAATATTAAGAAGCTAAAGCTATTACTATGATTGAAATAATTTTTATTTTAACATTCAATGTCACAAGGTTGCCATTACGACATTTCTGGTATTCTCACCTGGCATCTGCATTATTTTAAGCCACTTTTGAGGTTGGGGTGCCTCAAAGGTGAAGTTACACTGCCCCAATGATATATATGATGAGTGATGATGCACCAGGAGAGGCCCTAATCCTACACTTAATATAAGGTGAACAAGATATTGAAGACTATTCAACTCATGCCCCAACTGGGAGTCAATGACCAATCAAGTTTCAATGAAGTTTGTTTTACAACCTATCACAGTCATGTTTCACCTCGATAATTATCAAATTTTGATTACCAAAATAAAGAAAGCTCCTCCTTTTTAATATTCTGAACAGGTCAGAGCATTATTTTGCAGTGGCTGATTCTCTAACAAATATGTTGAATATAGCAAATAATAAACAGATTCCTTCGACCTATACATTTGATAATTGTGTGTTCAATAATTGTGTTTTTAAATACTGACTTTACTGAGTTGTTTCAGAAAAAAATGAATTAATAAATTATAAAGTTGGTTATAATACACAGTTTGATGTGTTTCATTTTTTCTCCACTAGGGTGCATTCTTACAATATACAATCCTATCTGGCAATAAATAGTATGATCAAGTTGCAGTGATGAACAAATGAAACAACCTAACATTTCTCATTTGTTTTCAAACATTGCTGTTTACATTAAATATATAAATATTTTAAAATAACTATATTTAAATAATAATTTGTGAGTAAAAAGCTTAATTTTATTTGTTAAATAGTCCTAACAAATGCCACTCTTGATTTCCAAAAGTCTAGAAAAATTGGAAATCATTTGCGTCATTACTTATGATAATCAAATGGCCAGATGATCATATTTGAAGAGAAAAATTATATGCTCAGACTGGGACTCAAACCCAGAACCTTTGGCTTTCTAGACCAATGCTCTACCAGCCGAGTTCACAATTTTTTCTCTTATATACCTTGTCAATTCCTGCGCACCAAATGCTATGAAACATTTGTTTTCTTCTTTATTAAAAATACATTTATTTAGGAATTTTACATTACATTATAAAGCCAGTACGGCTTCTTTCAATGTTTTTATTATTCATTTCTTACATCTCAATGATAGATAAATCATATTTGAAGAGAAAAATTATACGCTCAGACTGGGACTCAAACCCAGGATCTTTGGCCAAAAAAACCCAAAGGTCTTGGGTTCGAGCCCCAGTCTGAGCGTATAATTTTTCTCTTCAAATATGATTTATCCATCATTGAGATGTAAGAAATGAACAATAAAAACATTGGCCAGATGATGATCAGGGACAATTTGAGCCTTAAAGTTTCCTGACAATTGTCTGACAGGTGAGGAAAACCCCGAAAAAATATAATTTGTCCCAACTGATGATCGTACTAGGGCCCGCTGTATGACAAGGCAGCATGCTACCCCAAGACCACAGCAGTGGACTGATTGAAGCAAGTAAATTAATGTACACAACTAAACTATTGTAACCAATGGTAAAGAGAAAGATTTTTATGCCTGAACTGGGAATCGAACCCCAAATCTTCAGCTTTATGTGCTGATGCTCTAGACCACTGAGCTAATTTAGGGTTCTTTTCTATCCAAGCACAAATTCTCCCTTTATTTTACTCTCTTGATCCCACATCAAGACAGTACAATAAGCTTCCATGTACCTTTTACATTCCACATTCATGCCACATGTCCTGCCCATCGCAGTCTACGAGACTTAACAAAATAATAAATCTCAAAATTTCCACTTTGTTTTCTGTTACAAATGATAATTTGTTCATATTTCTAATATTGTTTGAATGTCTATTCTAATTGTATGTAAATCTTCAATTCATAATTACAAAAAATTAAAAATTAAATTGTTTTAATATTTATTTTATGGCTCTGGTTTAAACATGTGTTCCTCTAATATTTTTGAGTAGTGTATATAACAGAAAGAAAATGTTCCATTTAAATTGAGATGCCTAAATACAAGGGTGGATCAAATATAAACCGGAATTTGTATCTGGAGGCTCTGGTAGCGAACTGCAAAGGTTGCAGTTTGGAGGGGAAGTTGGTGGGGGTGTCTGGAGTAGGGATCTTGATGTGTCACACTCTGAAGAGCGGCCGCTCGCTTCAGTACACCATGAGCGAGCAAGAGGTACACACGTCTGTTTCGCAATGCATTATTATTAAGTTTTTGGCGAAAGAAGTCACTAAACCTTCTGAAATTTTGAGAAGGCTCCATGCGTAGTTCGAGGAAGCAACCCTTTCGAAGACGCA
The DNA here is from genome assembly GCA_030220185.1 of Diploptera punctata. Taxonomy (NCBI): domain Eukaryota; kingdom Metazoa; phylum Arthropoda; class Insecta; order Blattodea; family Blaberidae; genus Diploptera; species Diploptera punctata. Next base: position 51,569 of record JASPKZ010006298.1, on the reverse strand, counting down.
GGTGTATGATTGGCGCAAAAAAATGTTAGCGGGCCGGGATTCAGTGGAAAATGAGTCCCACCAATGACGGCAACGAACAAGCATCACTGCAGACAACATTCATGCTGTACGGGTCCTTATTGAGGAGGATCGGTGCGTAACAATTTCTGAAATTGTTTCACATGTTGGAATAAGCTTCGGAAGTGTTCAAGCCATCATCAGTGATGAACTCAAATTCCGAAAATTGTCTGCCAGGTAGGTTCCTCGGCTCCTCAGCCAGGAACAAAAAAAAATGCATTGGACGTTGACGAAAATGTATTGGACACCTCTGGAACATCCTCCTTACAGTCCAGATTTGTCACCCTGTGACTACCATTTGTTTGGGCCACTGAAAGAAGACCTGGGAGGATGGCGGTTTGGTGACAATGCAGCGGTAGAGGAGTTCGTGCACAACTGGCTGACTATACGTCATCCCTCATTCTTGAAGGACGGCATCAAAAAGTTGCCAACTCGATGGCAAAAGTGTGTTGGAAATGCAGGAGACTATGTAGAAAAATGAGGTGTGGTTTTGTATTTTTTTGTTAATTCAATAAAATTGTAAACAATAATTCCAGTTTATATTTGATTCACCCTCGTAGCTCAGTGGCAGAGCACTGGTGTATAAAACCAGAGACCTTGGATACAAATCCTAGTTTAGGCATACATTTTTCTCTTCAAATATAATTTGTCCTTCGGTGAGAAGTAATAAATTAAAAATAAAAAACATTGTAAATAAAGAAAATTGGAAAGTTTTGGTTAAACTGGTATGAAGTTGTTCTATGATTTATTTTAGAAAGTAATATTTTGAGGTTCTTTTCATCACGTTTGTTTTGAGTCTAGACATATCTTAGCTCAATTTAATGATTTGTTCTCAACATTAAATTGAGGTAATATATCTCTAGACTCAAAAAAAACTTGATGGTATGAAGTTATTAAAAAATTCTATCTGCTCCAAAGTAACCACAACTAATGGCAGTATGTAATGCTCTCAATTTAACAATGATGTTATTCTATTCCCTGTTTTCCCAATTTTTTATATTAATTCATGATCCACCCAGAGGGCACATTCTCTACAACAGAAGCGTGAACCCTGTCACTCAAAGGTCAGCAACCAGTGGAGGTGGAGATGTAAACATAAACCATTTGGACTGTTCAGTGCACGTAATCAATCAATATTGAGACTCAAAAGGCATCATAATCATCCATACCATATTCTGTTTCTTTAGGATGAATTTTTGGAGTGAATTATCTGTCTTTGTCTTGATTGCCCATCTGTGTTCCTACACGATTTTAAAATATTAAAATATTTACATCTATTTCATAAAACTTATGTTGGAAATTAACTTTATGAGGCTTTCAGAGTCGGAAAATTGGCTGAAACCACAGTCCTGTGCTGCGAAGAACACAGAGTGAGACAATTTAACACTCATTTTAATCTACAAGACTTAATTGAAATTTTTTTCAACTTAAAAAATATATATTAAATCTGAAGATTTAAAGAATACACAATTCAATAATATAAAGACAAGCACTGTTTACAAACACAGGTACCAAAATTCTTGTTTTATAAGTTCATGTCTATAATATCTTGTACATAACATTTCATATTTCCAAGTAACTTCATATAATTGGAATCTTTCACACATTTCACAAAATTCTGCAAACAAAAGAAAAAATATATTAATTATAAAATGATGTCTATTGTTAGAGAAATGATGCACTATGCATGTCACAATACACTAAAGGTCACGAATTATAAGGCCACTATTTGTAAAGAAAATTTGCGTCTAGATCGTAACTCGCCTTGGTAGCTCAGTTGGTAGAGCACTTGGCCCGGAAAGCCAAGGGTCCCGGGTTCGAGTCCCGGTCTAGGCGAAAATTTTTCTCTTCAAATTTAATTTATCTTTCATTGAGAAATGTTAAATTAATAATAAAAACATCATATATAATGCTATTGATTTCATTGCTGACTATGTTTGAGGTACAAACATGTTTTTAGCAAATTCTGAAGGAATGAAGCTATTGAGATTCTTCTCATAAAAAGATTTTTTAATTCTTTTACAGATCTTCAGCGATCCTATCTAGAGTCCAGTTCTGATAACTGTAGCCGTCTTGGCACGTGGCAGGAGGGAACATTGCCAAGTGGGGGACAGAACTAGTAGTCAAGCAAAAAAACATTTTCTTATTAATAATAATAATCCATCCATAGTAATTCTGCCCAGGGTCAGGTCTTTCACTGCAATCATAGCATTTTCATGCAATGCTTTGCAGCTTTACTATGAAATTGTAGGTGTGGTAGCTTCCCGTTGCTTTCCACACCGGTGAAGGATGATGATGATGATGATGATAAGGATGATGATGATCTTCATATGATTTCAGGGACCATTTGGGCCTTAAAGTTTTCCTGACATTTGTCTTACAGGTGAGGAAAAACCCCGATATAAACCTCACCCAGAAAAATTGTCCCAACCGGGGATCAAACCAGGATCCACTGCACACCAAAGCAGCATGCTACCTCAAGACCACAGTGGTGGACAATAATAATAATAATAATAATAATAATAATAATAATAATAATAATAATAATAATAATAATAATAATAATAATAAAAATTGTTATAAAAATGGCATTATCCTATAATGAACACTCTAAACTTACTAGACAACAAGAATATTCACTAACACAGAACTAGTAAATAAGAAATCTCAACGTGTAGTAACTATTATGTTTTCTAAACTGAGGATAGTTACTTGCAGTACCTGCAATTTGCCCTCCCCTCTTACCGCACCAAACACCATAGATACCTCAAAAGCGGCTAAAGAAGCCAGAACTGTACTGTAGTAAACACCAAAATGATAATGACTAAAATTATATATATATGACTAACCCACTGGCACTATTAAACCCATAGGCTCATGGACATAAGCACTACATACATTCCTATCCTGAGCTAATGTTTTCCAATCATCCCCTGTATAATCAACTTCCCTCAAATCATGGATAATGTTATTCTCCCACCCCATTCTTGGTCTACCAACTAGGCACTTTCCCTCTGGTGATCCTACAAGAAGCTTCCATGCCCCTCTTTCACTCCCCATTCTTGCCATATGTCCTGCCCAATGCAGTCTATGAGACTGAATTGTTTTTTATTATATCTGGCTTCCTATAAAGATCATGTAGCTCACTGTTATTTAGTCCTCTCTATTTGCCTGTCTGTTCTTCTCTTAAGTCCAAAAATTTTCCTAAAAACTTTATTCTCAAATACTCATAATTTTTTCTCCTCCCTTAAACTAAGAGTCCATGTTTCACATCCATATAATATAACTGGGAGAATAACAGTTCTCCGGACAGGGAATACTTCAGGGAATTCATGCCAAAGACTCAAACACAGGGACATGTTCCTAGGAACATGGAATGTTAGGACATTATATAGTAGTGGGACACTATAAATAATAATGCAGGAATTAGATAAATCACCCTTGGATAGTCGCTTTACAGGAAGTTAGATGGCCAGGAGAAGGTAGTCAGGAATCAGGATAATTTATATACATATCCATTAATGCTCTAGTGGGCACAATTTTTATTCATTGAAACCAAACTTGGCATATAGCAATTAATTTAAAAAAGTAAGGTCGAGTTCAAACTATTAGATGTAAGAGTTCACCTCAAAAGAAAATATAAAAAATGACTCTAGCAGTCATAATTTTCAATGTTTCACAACAGATCTCAATATATGCTACTAATATAAACTGAGGAACATATTCTCCAAAAATCACCAAAATCCAACCAGCAAAAGTGAGGTTATTACCTGAAACCCGAAATTAAAAATTGACTCTAGCAACAGTCATGTTTGATTTGTCATAATGTATGTCACACAATTTAATAATCTCTTAAATTGGTAATGCATACTAAAGATACATTAGTTTAATCTATTTAACATTTTAATAAAATAACAGAAAAATAAAGTTCGGTAAATGTTTTTCAAATTGCTGTCAAATTATACAAAAATATACGATATGTAGGTAATAATTTACAATTATGAATGATTTATTTTCATTGCAGTCCAACAGTCTAAATAAGCTGGCATCAAAAACTAGTTCCTCCAATTTAACAAAATAAATATATATTCCAGTGGCGTGCATTCAATTCCAGCTACCCCAGCATATATATATAAATAATTTTGGATTAAAATAAAATAACATATTTGCCAAATAACATGTTTCTTCTATGTTATCCCCACCAACACCAGCTATTTCGCTACAAATGAATTAGTGATAACCCACTAGGCAAAGTTTGTGTCTTTTTCCATCGATTTTTTATTGAACACCAGCTAGCTGAACCCAGAAACGTCACAACTCGAAGATTACACAAGGCTGAATGACCTTTTAACTTATCGATTCATGAAACATTCATGATTGGCTGATTTGGAAAGTACCAATTCCTCAATAATAACATTTTTAGAATTTTTTTTTTAAATTTATAATATTTAATTTATGTTAGTTATATTTTTACAAAATACAAAAAAAAATATGCAGTATGTTTTGCCAGTTATAGCAACCTGTTAATTTAAGTAGCTTTATTTATATTATATATCCGAATAAACAACAATTGAATTATTATGAATATATATATATATATATCTCAAGACTTTTTTTTAATTATTTTTCACTGAGAGTAATTAATATTATAATTACAAAAAAATAAACGTTATCTCAGTCAAAACATAAATTTATTGTGTCGACGTTTCAATCTCCTGTTGTGAGATCATTTTCAAGACATAGTTGTTTATAAATTTATCGTACATAGTTACCATCACCAAGACAATTTTTTTTATAATGAATATATGTATACAAATTTAAATGTATAAATTGAAATTTTAACTATGTACAATAAATTTATAAACAACCATGTCTTGAAAATGATCTCACAACAGGAGATTGAAACATTGACACAATAAATTTATGTTTTGACTGAGATAACGTTTATGTTTTTGTAATATATATATATATCATTTGTGGAAAGCAACATTTGAATTTAACATCGACACTGAGTTCATTCAAATGTGTTATTAATACGTTTAAAAGTCTTACTGATAAATGTGATTTTGTCAATTTAGTAAAAATGAATGTGACTGTAATTTATAATTCACATAGTAGATAATTTTCGTGCAGACCTTTCAACAAGAAAAATGAGCTTATACAACATGGTAGGCCAACTCCAGATTTACCAGATTTAACAAAAAAAGAAATACAAGGCAGTAAGTCATATTTTCGTCATCCAGCTGGGGTAATTGCTTTCACCACCGCACACCACTGATACATTCCACAAACCAGCAAAATGGGACCATAAATTCAACTTGCTGAGGTATTCACTTGGTTTATGCAGTTCTTGCTTGGCAGACATATTTTCACACTTTGATATATTTGAGCACATTTGATTATGACTAGGATAGGTTAGCTACATTTAGTTAACGTTACAAAATTTATCTTAAATTTTCAGGTGCTGCAGGACATTGGAGACAATGATACCGAGTTACCGTATTTGCTTGCATAATTTGTGCCCCCATGTATTTTGCGGGCCCTAATTTTTAAGGGATTATTTTGAACTTTATTTTTGCTCCATGTATTTTGCTCACACATTTTAGGTAGGGCCTACATTTTCTTTTCAGTGTAGTAGGATTTTCCTTCCCTGTATTCCATTGCCAATTCTAACATTCCAACATAGCTCATTTACTAGCAACTGAACTACCTGCTTCATAAAAAAACCCAAAGTCCTGCTACTTTAACAATGCTTGCCCTAGAAATGAGTTTTAGAAAAGTAAATACCAGTATTTCAGTTGACTTTCAACACTTCTAATGTGCACTTGCATTTATACTGTATTTCAAGATGGGAAAGAAAAATAACAATTACACATCATCATATAAATTGAAAGTGATAAATTTTCGCGGAACATTTTGGTAATCATGCAGCAGAAAGAGAATTCAGAGTTCTCAAATCCAATGTGCATTACTGGAGGAAACAAAAAGATACACTAAATAGTGACAGTATGGCATTTTGTGGCCAGAAAACTGGTAAATATCCTGCTGTAGAACATGAACTTTACTTTAAACAGTTGCAGAATGACAGTATCGCAGTTACAAATGACATGCTACAACCATGTGCATGTGAAATTGCTAATTCTCACAACATAGACGATTTACGATATTTATATTACTTCATTTGTAAAATAATTATTGTTTATAGATTTATTATTTGCATGATTATTATTTGTATAATTCAAGATTACCTACAGAGTTATGCCATAAATTTATAAGAGATGACAAAATTACTGTATTCTTAATTACTATACTTACCTACCATAATTGAGATAACTCAGAACAGGCCCCTAACTTTAAAAATCTGCACATTTTACATTCCCCAATTTTTCAGTGGCCAAAGTAAATTAAAAAGTGCACAAATTACACAAGCAAATAGAGTAGGTAACAGACTGTAACGACTGAAGATGGGACAAACATATCTTGAAACATATGTCTAACAGAAACGATATGAGGTAAGAATTACACAGACTAAACTTAATATTATGTCTAATAATGTTTATGCTATAACACAATGTTTACTTGGGTTAATGCCGGGTTAGTCCGGCAATGACCAACAAAAGTTTACTGAAGTTTCTGCTAGAGGCAAATGAATTAGAATGTCACATAAATCTAACCTAAAATTCAAAGAAGTAAAAATCCTTAAGTTTCGGTAATTTGGATAGGTTAGATTGTGATTTGGATACGTTAGCTGCAATTAAACGATGTTTTGAAAATATCTGGGTAGAATTTCTAATGTGATTAATGGAATAGCCCATTGTTGATCCATAGCCTCTCCTTTGACAAGAGTTAATAGACCAACTTCATTTTAGTTACCTTATTTGCTCAAAAAAGTCATGGGTAGCATGCAGTCAACACACTGACTCAATGAGACATCTAGCAGGCAACTAAGATATTACTAGGACGTTTGAGATTGGTGAATTTTGCTTAGAGGCCTCTTTGTTCAGGCTTAAGGATCTTTTCAAGCCTGAAAACCTTCAGACTCAGGACCCACGGCTTAAAGTCCCTCCCAGAGGACTTGCTCCTTGGATTTTTCCATCTTAAAAAAATCCATCAACTGCAGCTGGGTTTGAAACCGCAATTCTCGGAACCAGAGGCAAGAAGCATAACCACTAGTCCACTGAACCAGAATTTCTAATAACAGTGACTAATTTGTCATCTACAGCAATCTTCATTCTTTTAATATGTGAAAATTGTATGTGTGCATTGTATTTTCATTTTTTGTGTTAGCATATTTTCGGTTTGTTGGCTATACTGTTTCCTCTATGTAAACAGCCATCGCAAAGTACATATATTGCTCAATACACTCACATTGCTAGGATCATATGATGATTTCTAGGTTATATTTACATGAACTCTCAATCAATTTTAAGGCATAAGATCATTTATGAAAAATAACACCCTTATGCATTCTTGGGGTAATTATTAATATTTTTGTGTGTTTTTCAGTTTTTTTCTTGAAAATAATGACATAGTACATCATTGCTAGAATCTCCCACAGATAAGATATTTCAATTAACGGAAGAGAGAGAAATTTCTGTCTGAACTGGGTAGAGCAACAACACATAAAGCTGAAGGTCTGGTTGTTATAAAATTACATGAGGATCTTGTTAATAAATAAAAAAATAAGGTGAATCTGTTCATCTTACCTGATAAAAGTTGAGTTCGTCTAGAACATGTTTTAAAATAAAATCTGGGAAATACGTAACAATATGTGACGCGAAAATTTTTTCCAATCTTAATAATGTAGCTAACAAATGTTTTCGATTAGAAGAAAAAACTCATATTCCATCATGCGCATGCGCCAACAAATGCAAAGTGGTTTACACTATGAAATCAAATGATGCAGCCAACATGTACACAATATTTAACAAACCTAAAAGCTAACCTAATGCAAGTTAAGTACACTAACCTGTTAAAGACCAACCTAAAAGCTAACCTAACGCAATTTAAGCACTCTATGAATTTAACTATGAATTAAACACTCTAACCTGTAAAAGAATGCAACACCCAAAAATAAATAAGAAATTCTGAAGTATGTGTGTATATTTTAATATAATACATTTGGGAATTTTTAACATTATGAGGTTTTATTAATAAGAAGCAAATGAATTGTGACTTCTTCTTACCTCATACTTCTATGTTTTTTTTAAACACAGCACTGCAGTATCGGCAAACATGTTTACCATCGTCAGCTGTTTTCACATTGCAAAAGAGTCAATACTATTACATGACCGCATTAACTTTTTAGCCAGTGAGAGGAAGCAAATGGTGCTAGTGGTGAAGAGGGGAAAGTGTCTCCTTCCACCGATAGTAGAAGCGAATCACTGACAAGTGGTATAATCAGTGACAGAATATAGTGGTAGGCCTATTTGAAATAGGAGATGAAGTTGAAGATCATCGGAATTTGTATCCTACAGGTTTCTGCTTAATGAGACGTACAAAAAAATTTGTCGTGAAAACAGCTGATGATGGTGAAGATGTTCGCCGATACTGCAGAGCTGTGTTTAAAAAACATAGAAGTTTGAGATAAGAAGAAGTCACGATTCATTTGATATTTATATGTGTATAGTTAATAAGTACATACTCTATGTTGGCTGCACTGGAACATGTCTTTGTTGTTGCATAGAATATTTGTTTTGAAATCAATATGGCTGTCATGTCTTCATGCTACATATGTAGTTAAATATCATAGAATAATATATTGAAATAATTGTTAGAAAAAAATGTAAAAATCATTGTAAATGGTGTGAAATAATTTGAAAAATAAAACACTAAGAGCAAAATTTATCAGGAGTTTATGAAGGTATTAAAAAAGTTGCATTACAGGTTGTAAAGTTTAGCCAAAATATGTTTTATCATCAGCTTGTCCAGACTGGACTAGTCTGGATAAGCTGACGATAAATGGCTGAATGGATTAACGAGTTTCCCTCTGTCCTAGAAGAACTCAACTTTTATGAGGTAAGATGCAACAGACTTACCTTATTTATGAAGGTCTAGTGTTCAAGCCCCAATTCATGCAGAAATTTTTCTTTTACCGATAATTGAAAAAGCTTAGCTGTGTATAATAATTGAGGCGGTTAGAAAGAAAGGGATGCAAATGTAAGTTTTGCATTATTGAGAAAAATAGGTATAAAGTTGATGTATAAGAAAATCATAGATGATTGAAAATGATGACAATAATTAATATTTAATTTTAGGAAGTTATATTTTGAGGTTATTTTAAATATATGATTTTTAGTCTGATCATCTTACCTCAATATTAATAAGTCTGGAAAAGCTGACGATAAAACAGAATTGTTTTGAAACATGTTCAAGAACAAATCAACATTAATATTGAGGTAAGATGATCAGACTAAAAATAATATAATTGATAACATTAATACTTTATCTACTCCCAAATCATACATTTATATACCTTCGCCACTAAATAAAATTATGTTTCAACAAAGTAATTATACATCAAACTCATTTTTTGCAGAAAAAATCACATCCCATTGCTTCTAACCATCTCAATTTATTTATTTTGATCATAATAGCTTTAATTGTATAATATTAATTTCATTATATAAGAAACTATCAATTCTTGAAACATGGGTTGAATGGCTGTGGTCCACACCTGATACTACTCGAAGTTTCGTCTACTGCTGCAGTAGTCATCCTCAAGAGACTGTTCTTGCCCTCTGTGAACTCCTCAACTGACAATTGCAGACTGATTGGACAATGGAAATGTTCCCACTGTTTATTTTATAGCTGCTAGCCCAGCGGTCATTCTTTAAGTGGACCACGATGAGAGGACTGTTTTTTGATTGGCCGTCAATGGAAGTTAGTCATTGGAGTTGGTCATTGACTTGGTTCTTGTTCTGTGTAGAAAAAACTCCATGGCGCAACAGGCCTAGAAGGACCTTGGCCTACCAGCTAGCTGCTACCCTCACATTTACATGTGTTAATCACACAGGTAGATGATCATCCTGCCAGTGACATGTGGTCAGCACATTAGGTACGCCAGCCATTATAGCTGGTTTTCTCAATCTGGAGCCACAACTTATTGTAGCTATACAAATGCCTCACAATGCTGGGTCCCTTTATTAGCCGAAATTCCATGAGAAAATTTCTTCCCCCATGGAGATTTGAACCAGTGCAAGTCCTGTAGTTTTGCACCAAGGCATCATCATCATCCATGCAAGTATTAGGCCATATGGCCTGTTATGGTCTCAAACAGGAATTTTGCATCCAGCACTTTTTTTGATGTCACAGTGATCTTTTGCCTTGGGGGCATAACGAAGCATAACTTTTGGAATTCTACGAGATGGCATTTGTTGAAGATGGGCTTTCCAATTTCTCTGATAGTTTTGTATATGGTGGAGAATGGGTTCTACATCCAACTCTTTCCATAATTTCCTCATTTCTTATCCGAGACTTGAAAACAAATGTAAATTTTTCATCCGATGGGTTGCTGGCCCAGAGTTGTATTATTGTGGGGTTCCCACTAATGTAGCATTTCCTCTACATTAACCCATTGAAGACACGTTTAAAGCACCAGGTACGTTCACTGGAAACCCATTTAAATCTCCCCAGTGCTACTCCGTCTGCATTGGATTTTAAATCTGAATACCCAGACCATGCATACTGCATTCTATCACAAATGAATTTCAGATAGTTTGTTCACCCCTGTTTTTTCTTGTAGTATTTTGTACTTTTAAGAATAGCAAAGGAATGTGTTCAATTTAACCGTTATCTATTGTTAGTTTCAAGGTTGTGAAAGTTGACATACATTTCAAAAAACCATCTTTTACTATCATTTCTCGGCCATTACTTTTAAAGTAAACATGAATCATATGTTCTAACAGGAACGGAAAAAAATAACAATATATAATACTGCATATTATAAAAATAAATTAACATATAAAAGCAGAGGCCTGTACATTATCAAATCATAGAAAGTTCTTGCTATACATCTTCTCAAATTATTGATAATGTAAAAAGCATTTTTTTCTACAGCCCTTCACAAAAAATCTCCTTAATACTGGAAAACAAGCCACAACCTTGTCATGTCGATCTTCTTCTCCCATTCCTTTATTATATTCTAGAATATATTTAGCCTTTATGATTTTTTTCTTCTTGTTCTCCGTCTTTATATTTCCATTGCTTCTTACTGGTGTCAGTCATGTCGGCATTTTCGTGTTCCTTATCATTCCACTTCAATGCTAGAAGTCTCCGACTAGATCATGTTGTTACCCCTCCTTTTTTTTTTCAATTTGATGTTCACTAAATCCATAGGCATATTTCTATTGTTAGATTTTACTGCCCGTAATATGTCTCTCATCTACTCAGCTCTAAAAATAAATTAGGAGAACACAATTATAATGTGTAACCTTTCTCTATGAATGGATTTGCTAATTCCAGGACTATACTCTCATTTGCTGTAAAATTGGAATTTTCTTGTGCATTTTGTCCAGTGTTTATTTGAATTATATTCTGAAGATGGCTCGCACAATTTCTAATGTTATTCCAAATCGCACCGTTTTATTCCATTTAGAGGATTTGAAATGAACGTAAGCCAGTCTACCTCAAAATTTCATAAGGGTTTCATCAAATTTTATTCCGTTTAGAGAGTTTGAACTGAACATAAGCTTGTCTATTCAAAGTTAAAATTGGGAAACACATTATGAGGTTCTTAATTAATAAATTAATGAGTCTTTTAACATCTTACCTCATATTTCATTAATAGAATTGAAAAAGAAGCTAAACTTCTAAAACATTTGGAAAAACCTTTGGATTTGACAGTTTGGGAGAAAATATTTATACAGAAGAACAAATTTAAATCTATGAATTTCGACATTCCGGATGAACGTGACCTCATCTCGAAGTTCATCAAATCAATACCCGATGGCAACGATATCTCGAAGTTTCGTCAAATCAAACACCAGATGGCAACGTTATAGAGTGAGATTCCAATGAATAGTCCAGTACATAGTCATAATGAACCAGCGGTTGAAAATGATGGACAAGAATCATATTGAAAACTATAGTTACCGTGTTTGATAAAACATGAAATATGAGGTTAGATGTGAAAATGACTCTTATTATCCTCACCAGCCTTAAGCTTGTATGACCTCATAATTTCATAAGAAGATTCATCAAGTTGAAATGTGCTCACTTGGAACATACAAGGACAGAAAAATTTGTATTCAAATATTCTACCACTGGCTAATTTTGTAAATTCTGTCATCTCTAATTACAGATTCGTTATCTTTGAAGTGAAGAAACCTCGAAATTAGGAATAAATTTTTGAAGTCCATAGTTTTGCTGTAAATGGGCATTTCTAAAATGACTCTATTGCTCCAGAACCAATTTATGTTAGGTTTTCTAACTTGATTTATTACGATGCATAGTGCAAAATAGGCCTTCACTTCATCGGGGATGTTTCTAAAATATTTACAACCATGATATTCGAAAAAAAAATGTTCAAACTACTTATATATTTTACTTACTTACTTACTCACTGGCACTATCGAACCCGTAGGTTCATGGCCGCGCGGACATAAGCTCTCCATACATCCCTATCCTGAGCGAATGCTTTCCAATCATTCCCTGTATAATCTACTTCCCTCAAATCATAGTTAATGTTGTTCTCCCACCTCATTCTTGGTCTACCAACTGGGCGTTTTCCCTCTGGCTTTCCTACAAGAAGCTTCCATGCACGTCTTTCATTTCCCATACGTGCAACATGTCCTGCCCATCGCAGTCTACGAGACTTAACTGTTCTTATTATATCTGGCTTCCTATAAAGACCATGTAGTTCATTGTTATGAAGTCTTCTCCATTCACCTGTCTCTTCATCTCTCTTTGGTCCAAAAATTTTCCTAAGAACTTTATTCTCAAATACTCGTAATCTCCTTTCCTCCATGTTTCGCACCCATATAATATAACTGGTAGAATAATAGTTTTATATATTTTCAGCTTAACGTTTTTTGAAAGGAGTTGGGACATCAAAAGTCTCTGCAATGCATAATAGCATGCATTTCCAGAATTGAGCCTATGTTTAATTTCTTTGTGCATCTCATTCCTATTTGTGATTATTGTTCCTAGGTATTTGAATTCAGCCACTTCCTCAAAATTTCCCTCATTTGTCATTAGCTGTCCATTTCCATTATATACTGAATTTCTACCTGTGACCACATATTTAGTTTTACCGATATTTACTTCCAGTCCTAATTTCTTAGTGTTACTCAATAGTGTGTGCGTGTTGGCCTTTAGTATCTCCTCGCTATCGGCCAATAGTACTACATCATCAGCATAAACTAACAGCTTATTAATACCATTCAGTTGTACGCCTTCCTCATTCTCTAAAGATTTAATGGCATGCTCTAGTACAAAATTAAATAGTAGAGGAGATAGTGCATCTCCTTGCTTCAGCCCATTCTGGATTTCAAAAGTGTCTGAAAACTGTTTGCCTACACGCACCCTACTATTTGAGCCATTTAGACACATTCGTATAAGTCTAACTAACTTTTTAGGAATTCCGAACTCCAGCAGGATACTATATAACTTCTCCCTCTTAATTGAATCATATGCTTTTTTGAAGTCTACATATAGTTGATGTACAGTGCCATTATATTCCCATTTCTTTTCTAAAATCTGTCTTATACTAAAAATCTGATCTGTTGTAGACCTGTTTCTTCTAAATGCACATTGATGATCTCCTAGAATGTCATCAATGTAGGGAGTAAGTCTGCTTACTAATATATTTGTAAGAATTTTGTAGATGAAGTTGAAAGTAATGAGATGCCCCTGTAGTTGTTGCAATCAGTTTTATCTCCTTTCTTATAAATTGGTATGATAATTGATTCCTTCCATTCATCTGGAAGAGCTTCTTTTTCCCAAATCATACTAAGCAACCAGCGTATTTTGTCTATCAATTTTTCTCCTCCTGATTTTATGAGTTCTGCTGGGATCTCATCTGAACCTGATGCTTTATACATCTTCAATTTTTCAATCGCCATTTCAACCTCTAATGCACTTGGCTCTGCGACTAGCATTTCTGCTGTCTGTAACTTATCCTCCTCAATGTCCTGTTCTGTATGTACATTTAATAGCTGATTAAAGTAACTTTCCCATCTATTTAATATACTCCTAGAATCTGCAATCATATCCCCATTTTCATTTCGAACTATGTTTGTTCTAGCCTGAAACCCTTTCTTCTCTATACTAATTCCCTGATATAATTCTCTAATGTTCCTATTTTTTGCATTCATTTCAAAATTTTACCATAATAAATACCTAAAAAATATATTATTCTATAAATTATATGTATAATAAGTCCCGGTCTGAGCGTATAATTTTTCTCTTCAAATATGTATAATAAACTGTAGATATACTAGGCCTACATATATGCTTTATATAAACCTGCACCAAATTTTACAGATGGCTAACACAAATTTTTAATCACTAAATATAAAGCCAACTTCCTATAGTGGAGGGTTTTAACACGAGTGTAGGTTGTGGTTGAGCTGTTTGGACTTTCTACCTGCTCACGAGGAAGACTTGTTAAAAGTATCCAATGGGTTAAGGTGATGTGGTTATACTGCCAGTACTCGGTCCTCAGAGCCTCATTTGTAAGAAACAGATTGCATCACGAGCAGGTTGAGGATGAGATTTGGATAGGAGAGGTGATGAAATGAAATGCACGTCACTATCCCTTATCTTGTCTTAACCACTCGGCTATGGCGAGGGACGTTCTGTGTAGAACCAGGATCTAAATTTTGTTGATTTTTCTTGATTCTTCATTTTTATTAAAGGAATTTTTATGCTTGTAGATTTCAATGCGTTCTCTGTACAATCTTGTCTGGTAATAATGTGTTTTGCCAGAATATCAGTTTCTTTGAATTTCATTACATGCTCACTATCAGCATCCATCCAGTCCTGCAGCCATCAGCTGAGGAGTTCACAGAGTGCAACCACAATTTTCAGAGGATGTCTCTCGCAACAATAGACAAAATAAATAATAGGAAAAAGCGCACACAAATGTGTATTATATTTAGTCTCGTCTGTATACCAGCAACGATTTTGTTCTCTTTAAACAGACATTGAAATAGTATCTTGCACACGGTCTATCACAGAGCTTTCACACGCAGTCCATTGACAGATCATGATAGTTTGAAATTTTGCAGAGTTTGTGGTGATATCCATGCACTGCCAATCTTGTTACTGCACTGCATATCTTGTTGTTTGGTCCAGTCCAGTCTTGATTGATTATTGCATCTGTTGCATAAAAATCGTCCGGTATTTCTTTCCTCTTCTTTTGTCTTATCTCCTTCAATGTAGTTTCCTGTTTAGTAGCTGATAGCAGGAACTTTGTACATAGATCTTCCAGGAGGAAAGTTTCCCGTGCTAACTCATATGCAAGTCTAGATGGAGCAAATTTCGAGATCCCCATTGCTGCTTTTAGGAATCTTGCTTTCACTTTGTTAGACAAAATGTCAAATAGTATCAGAACTGGATCACAACCACTCAGTTGGAAAATGATTTCAAGTAACAGCCCCTGTCCTCCCAGTGAAAGTAGAAAGTCCCTGCATGAGGATGACGGAACGGGGAGGGTGCTGAGTTTACATGCAGGTGGATTCCTCAAATACCAATGACTAGTGACACTGTGGCAATTGTAACGTTGTACTACACTTAACCAATTAGATTATTGCTATCGAGCAAGGTTTGATACCTATAATTATATTATTTTTAGTCTGAACATCTTACCTCAATATTAATTAATGTTCAGACTAAAAATAATATAATTAAAATAACCTCAAAATATAACTTCCTAAAATGAAATATTTGTTACCTATAATTTGAGACGAATAAAATGTTTTTCATCTCACCTCATAAAGTTCCGTGTTTTCACAATACTGGTTTCTAAGGCCTTTGCCGTCATCATCTGTCAAACTTTGACTGTTGAAATGTTGTCATTATCACTATACTCCAAACTGCCATCTGGTCCCAAAAACACGGAATTTTACGAGGTGAGATGAGAAGAAAAACATTTTATCCAACTGAAATTATAAATTCTTCTTCTTCTTCTTCTTCTTCTTCTTCCTTCCAAGTATTAGGCCAAGGCCTGTTACGATCCTATAGAAAATTTTCCCTCCAGCGTTTCATAGGACGGCCCAGTGATCTTCGTCCTCTTGGTATATAATTATAAACAGCTTTGGGGATCCGATTTGAACTCATTCTTTCAAGATGGTGTTTCCAATTTAGTTGGTACTGTTTAATATATTCCAAAATTGGCGTAGTCTTCAATTCTTTTAAGATATCGGTGTTCCTTTTCAGATCCCATCTGGTGTAACCCGCTGTTCTGCGCATGAATCTCATTTCACAAGCCGTTATTCTGCTTTCATGTTGTTTTTTAGTGTCCATGCTTCACTACCATAGGTCAACACTGGTCTAGCCAAAGTGTTATATAAACGTAATCTGGTGTTTTTTTGTACAAGGGATGGTTTCATAACTTGATTAATAATTCCTAAACTTTTATTATAACTAGTAACTTTTTCAGGGATATCCTTTTCATCCCAGATAGAGAGATAATATCCAAGATATTTAAATTGATTAGATCTCTCTAAAATGTTATTCTGGAGACAGATTTTACTTTGTATGGGGTCCTTCCCATGAAATGCCATAATTTTAGTTTTGTTAATTGATATTTCCATATTAAATTTGGCACCTATTTTTTGTAAATTATAAATTGATCGTTGCAAATCATTTTCGGAAAGTGCCAGGAGAGCTAAATCGTCTGCAAAAAGAATAGCATCGAGTTTGAGGTTCCTATTGATGGGTATATATCCTCGTTGTGTTTTCCTCCATTCATTTATTAATTTATTCATGTATATAATGAAAAGCACCGGTGAAAGTCCACATCCCTGTCTTACTCCAGTGTTGATCTTTTCCCAAGAAGATAATTTGCCATCTTGTTTAACAGAGATTTCATTATCTTTATAGATGTTGAAGATATTAGTAATATATTGTTGTGGAACGTTATCATCAGCTAAAATTTGTAGTAATATATTTCTGTCTACTTTGTCAAAAGCCTTTATGAAGTCAACGAAGGCGATATGAGTTTCTATATTGAATTCCTTGTGCTTTTCTAATAGTAGTTTTAGAGTAAAGAATCCATCTGTACAAGATCTACCCTTTCTGAATCCATTCTGCTCTTCTCCAATTATATTTTCATAAATTTTCCTCAATTTATTCTTAACAATATTAGCATAAATTTTATATCCAGAGTTCAACAAGCTAATTCCACGATAGTTATCTTTGATTTGGCGACTTCCTTTTTTGAAGATTGGTATTACAATGGATTTGTTCCAGCTTTGTGGTGGTTCTTGTCCTTCCCATATCATATTAAGGAGAATAAGAAATCTGTCTAAAAATTTTTTAGTTGAAAATTTAAATAATTCTTGATTAATGTGGTCTTCTCCGGGAGCTTTGTTACTTTTTAATGATTTAACATCAGTTAGTTCATCTATAGAAATTTGTTCCAAAGCAGTGTTATTAGAGATTGGTATTTGTAATAAATCATCCTTTTGTGTCCATAAATGATGAAAGTAGGTAAGCCAAGATTCTTTAGATATACAATTTAAATGTGCATTTTCTCTTGAATCATTATTTAAATTTTTTAAAACTTTATATATTTTTGGTTGAGGCCTAGTGATATCATTTTCCAAAAATGAGACAAATTGTTCCCAGCTTTGTCTATGTTTTTTGCAAACTTCAATTTTAGCTATGGCTCTCTTCCTATGATACTCTACTTTATCTTCATCTTTTTTTGTGGACAGAAATTTTTTGTATGCTTCACGTTTATCATCAATTACTTTTTTGATGTTTTCATCCCATATCCGTAGTCCTTTTTTTCGATTCCATTTAGTTTTGATACCCAGGCTTTCATTTGCTGCTTGTGTCAAAATACTTTGTAGAGCAAGCCATTCTTCTTCAATATTTTCACCAACCGGTGTTTCTTGAACTAGACGATCTAATCTGCATTTGTATAGCCAGGTAATAGTGGGATCTCGGAAAAGACTTACTTTATAAGTATAGTCCACTTTTTCAAATTTTACATTATTAATTTTATTTTTATTTTTCCATCTCGGTGGCATACGAATTGGACAAACTATAAATTGTTAATTACCTCATATGTTACTTCCCACTGTAATTTTGATTAAATAAAAGAGGTTTATTGTGTTAACCCACCAGAATACAATTTTTATTTTGAAATTTTAACCCACAATTAATTTTCATCCATCTTGGCTACTTATCAAACAGTTATAAGAATGATTGTATATTTTTCTTCATGCTGGTATCTTTGCAACAATTCAAAAAAGAACCAACAGCTGCCATCTATGAAGGAATTCACCGTGAACTATTATAATTACAATGGTTTAATTTGACTATCTCTCTTTCTATCGAACATCAAACTAGTTTTAAATATTACATTAGTTTTAGACGACTTAATAGTTTTTAATAATGTTTACATTGCATTGTCAGATTATGTTTTTGAAGTGTACAATAGAATCTAGACCTCGCGTGGTGTTTGGCTCAGCCACAGTTCCTTGCTTGGGACTTTCCTTCTCTGGGGTTCCCCGTATAGAAAATTATAAAATTTAGAAATACAACACAAATACATTACCATAAATAAACATTAAGAATTGGAAAAGTGACACCTGATATCACTTGTAAATGTACCCATGTGCAGAAAAAATTTTAATATAGAGAAAAACCCCATATTAAAAATAGCAAAAGAGAATGGTTTTGAGGAAATGATTATTCATAAGAAAGTAAATAAATTCAAAAAACCAAAAGTGATAAATGAAAGTACTCTTCAGATGGATAAAGAAATTGGTAAAAATTTCAGGAAATTTACATACCATCATCCTTTAGTATTTAATAAGTTTTAAAAAATTTTCAACAAATTTAACATTAAATTAGCACCAAAAAAAGATTACAGTTTGAATAAAATAATTAAAACCAACAAAAATGAAAAGATTGATGAAGGTAACAAATCAGGGGTTTATCAAATTTATTGTAAAGATTGTGAAAAAATATACATAGGAAAAACAAAAAAAAAAAAACTTGAATACAAGATTGAAAGAACACCTTACAAATGTTAAAATGGAGAAATAGAAAAGTCTGCAAGAGCTGAACATGCATGGTCAGAAAAACACAGAATTGAAACTAAGGCCAAATTACTGAAACAATTAGATAAATCTAAGGAACTCACAATTTGGGAGAAAATTTACATCCACAAGAATAAGAAGAAAACTATGAATTTTTGAAATTCCCAGGAAAAAAGAAAAAAAATTATTTGGAAGTTCATCGGTCAACCAACAGAGGGAGCAGAAATCAACCTACAGGATCAACAACCGAAAATACAACAGTTATGATGCATCGACAACATCACATAAATGTGTCGAAACTATAGCTTGCAAAAAAATAAAAAATATGAGGTGAGTCAAAATACATAACTCATAATAATACAAATTTATGAGTTGGATACAAGCTGAAGACAGAATGAAACATGTACTCAATAATTATGAAGTAAGATGTCAATAATCCAATTCTTAATGTTTATTAAAAACCTCATAGCATACTTCATAAAAATTTTAAATACATTACCATTTTGTAGAATGAATAGTTCCTGTGAAAGATTCTTCCAATGTCTTCTGCCTACTCCTCCTGGTTTTATTTGTCACTGATGTCTTTGATGTACGCTTTTTACTGCTACTCCTCAAATCATAACCGCGAAGAGACCCATTTCTATCAACTTCATTCCACTCGTTTTGTAACCTAAGAGCAAGCTGAAAATCCTCTTGTTCCTGTTTAATCAATCTTTCAATACGAGCTTGCTCTTCTGCAATCACTGATAAATCATCAACAGGTCTAATTTCATCTACGTTGTCCAGACACTCCCTTCTAGTCCCAGTTTCACTTTTAGAATAAACATCAGACATACTTTTAAAGTCATTATTATTGTTATGTACTTTTTTTTGTGAAATTGTTTTTCTTAGCATGAGGTTTAAAGTGGTTATTTGACATTTCATTTCCTGACTTAACACCAGAGGAACTTGAAGTTTTATTTTTTATTTTTCATTTCAATGAAATCCTGACTGTTCAATTCTGGATCTACACCGATGATATGTGTTACATCTGGATCATCAAAGTCTGGATCACCAGATTCATCCGAATCATCTTTGTTTGATATTTTACTGACTAAATTAAAACTACAATTATCATCTTTTTCAGATCCTCCGAATCTTCTATCATGACCACCAATTTTACCTTCGACGTCAGCTAATTCATTTGATTCATTATGTACAATTGCTATTACTTTCTTTCCTTTACAATCTTCATTGCTGTAAGAATTTAGCTCACGCATTGCAAAACTTGACGTCTGTTCGTCTGAAGAAAAATCTAAACGTGCTTTCTTTCTAGATGGTTCTAGGTCTTCTCCATCCTCCATATCAGTAGCCTCTCCTCCAACTTTAGTGCTCTGTGATTTCCCTGTAAATAAGAGAAATGTATTTATTTATTCTATTTTGAAAAATGAATAAAAAACTGAGGGTAGAAGAAGTAAATATCAATAAGTCCACCCCTGTGGTCTTGAGATAGCATGTTGCCTTGTCACGCAGCAGGCCCGGGTTCGATCCCTGGTCGGGGCAAGTTTCCTGGGTGAGATTTTTTCAGGATTTTCCTCCTTATAAGACAAATGTCAGGAAACTTTCAGGCCCAAATGGTCCTCGAGCATCATATGGCCATCACAATCATCATCATTCATATTCACCTTAGATTAAGTTTAGGATTAAGAACTCTCCTGGCACACCATCATCATCATCCAGCATAACCCAGCCTTCCAAGCTCAGAAGTGGGTTACAATTATGCTAATGCCAGGAGAGAACACCAGAATTGTTGAAGTGAGAACCTGGGGCATTGAACAAAAAAAAAGTAAATATCAATAAAACCAAATACACGGTCACACATCCATAAAACAAATGCAAGAGATAGAAATTCAAGCAGGTCTTGAACTTAGTAATAAAATATCTTAACAGTACTCCTAATGATATTTCTAGCGATATTGAATTCAATGGAGCAAGTCCAGAACTTCAAATATCTAGGATTGATTGTTACAACAAATAACGATGTGTTATTCAAAGTTAAAATTGGGAAACACATTATGAGGTTCTTAATTAATAAATTAATGAGTCATTTTAACATCTTACCTCATATTTCATGTTTTTCCAAACACGGTAACTATAGTTTTCAAATGAATGACAAGATCATTTGAAAACTATAGTTACCGTGTTTGAAAAAACATGAAATATGAGGTAAGATGTTAAAATGACTCATTAATTTATTAACGATGTGTTAGTTGAAATCAATGAGAAATTCGCTTCTAGTAACCGTTGTCTAAGAGAGTTTAACAAAATTAGCTTCTAGATAATTATCCAACAAAATCAAATTAAAACATTACAAAACAATAATTAAACATATTTGGTACATAACAGTGAATGTCGGACACTAACAGAAAAGGCTATATATCCATCTGAGAAAGAAAAAATATAAGATACATGGTCCAACTAGAGATAATGGAGTCTGGCAAATTAGAACTAACCAAGAACTGCAAGCTATATACAAAGACATAGATTTAACACCATACATTATATCCAGATGAATCGAGTGGTTGGGACAAGTATTTAGAATGGGCACAAACTGAACCCTCAAGGTAGTACTGGATCCTAAACTTGACCGTAAAAGAAGACACGGTAGACCCATGGAGAATGATTTGAGAAAAACTGGAAACAGTAACTGGAGACAGACAGAAAGTAAATGACAGAACAGAATGGCGATTTGTTGTTCAGGAAGTCAAAGTTAAATTCTAAGAGCTGCAGGACTGAAGATGATAATAGTTACATGTAGAAATGTATTAACTAACTAACTACAAACTCACTGACTCTGTCGAACCCACGGGTTCATGGCCGCACAGACATAAGCTATCCATACATCCCCATTCTGAGCTAATGTTTTTCATTCATCCTCATATTATCTATTTCCCTCTAATCATGATTAATGTTATTCTCCCACCTCATTCTTGATGATCTACCAACTGGGTTTTTTCCCTCTGGTTTTCCTACAAGAAGTTTCCATGCACTTTTTTCGTTCCCTATTCATTCCACATTGTCTAGCAATCGCTGTCATGAGACTTCACTCTTCTTATTATATCTGGTTTCTTATAAAGATCATGTAGCTCAGTGTTATGTAGTCTTCTCCATTCACCTGTCTGTTCATCTCTCTTCGGTCCAAAAATTTTCCTAAGAACTTTATTCTCAGATACTTGGAATCTTCTTTCCTCCCTTAAAGTAAGAGTCCATGTTTTGCATCCATATAATATAACTGGGAGAATAATAGTTTTATATATTTTCAGTTTAACATTATTTGAAAGGAACTGGGAAGACAAGAGTCCCTGTAATGCATAATAGCATGCATTTCCAGAATTGAGCCTATGTTTAACCCTTTGCCCTGTATAGTGTAGTAGAATGTACTGAATATGCTTTGTCGCTGCGCCGCATAACGTACCAAAGCGTAGTAGACTACAATAGAGCTGTATTTCTACTTGTATTTATTTTCTTGGAAAATTTTATTATTTATGTCATACTTTGGTATCTGTGGAATGCATTAAAAGTAGCAACAGGGCTTGCTTTGTATATTTTCGTAAATTTCTTAACGGTACTTTCTTTGTGTACCGAACCCCTTTTTGAAAACCTCTATTGCTTCATCTGTAACCATTGTTAACGAAAGCAAAAATTCAGGTCTTAGGAAAACTATTTCTAGTTTCAACCCACTTTTCAGTGAAGACAGTGTGGCCGCGATTGATGAAGAAATTGATTATTAAAGTGATGGTTCGAATGCTAAGTGGAGGGTAGCTTAGCGCAAGACTGTTATATAGAGTAAGCAAGTGACTTGTGAACAAGATTTCGAAGCGTCAACTGCCGAGCCTACAGATAACCAAGGAAAGAATACTAATATTCTTTTAATAAAATTGGTCCACAGAACTTAAAAAAAAAAATGTTTTTATCGTTTACTTGTGTTGTATATAGTTTGGAGGTTGGAACAAACGAAAGATTTTTTTTTCTTCACTATTCAGGCCTATAAATAGTAATTTCCATGTCCTGATTTCAGAAGAAAATAATATGCTGCGAAAATTGAAAGAAAACAAATAAATAAAACTAAAATGGGGGTGGAAACATATCCAAATGAAATTAAAGCTTAAGTAGGAATTTTAATACTTTTGATAGATATTTTTATTGTCAGAAACATAGTACAATGTATGATGTCAATTAGTACGTAATTAATGTGGTGTTTTCAACCAGTCAAAGCTAATAATATATTTATGGACAATATAAAGAGGGTTCAAAGTCAATACTGATCTATTTTTAAATTTTGAAACAAGAAGATACTCTATACCGTCTTGAAAACTATTGAATATATTCACGGAACCATCTTATATCTATTTTGATTTATAGTAAATTTCCTTTCAAATTAGTGACTATTTTCTAGATGATATTTGTGTATGTCCTATTGTAAGACAAGCAATGACTCTTAAGCAATTCGAAAAAAATTGCAGTATCTCCATTTGAGTGGTGTTATGGGAAGAATATTACGAAATAATACTGAAAGTGTGCCACGCACTGAACATCATACAGTAAATATGATAGGGGTGATTATAAGAGGTATTATAATTTTATATCACAATGAGAGAGGAGTGCAAATTAAAAATTAGTGTTAATTCAAAGAGTTCAATTTTTAATTTAGGTATAGTGATATTTTTAAGTAGGGCCTATAGTGATATATGTTTGACTACATGTATATAAGCAACGAATATTGTGTATTGTGCAATTGAGAAGAACAGCTAGACACGAAAGTGGTGAGTATTCTTACTAAATTAAATATTTAAATAATAGTGAGTTAAAAAAACATGATTCAAATTCGGTGATTACTGCGAAAAATGTAATCAGAGACCAAAATTATAATAAATTATTTTTGAAAGTATAACACTTCATTTTTTGTCGGTATGTTATATTAAAATTATTACAGCATATGGAGTAATTTTTCCTTCAGATATAAAATAGAGAGAGTAATAAGAAGATTAATTGGCAAATATAGTAGTAAGTAAATTTAATAAATTTCAACAAATTTATTTTATCCGTACTCAAACATTGGATTTGCTATATATAACCAATGATACTACTTTCTCTGTGTATTGTTTTATCTATGCAATATATAGTATTTTTTTTAAACACTGGCATAATACTTTCAGCTGGAATTTAAAATTTAGAAATTGTCTAACTAATACGGTTTCTTAATATATTGATTTTAGAAATACATGTTATGGATATTGTAAACAATACCATCTCCATAAAAAAAGTAAAGTATTCCCACTACAGGCCTCAGAAGGCCCTTGGGGTAGTGGGAGGTTAAGACTCCCACTATTTCTAGACAATCGGCACTTGATGCCAGCCGGGTTGTCAGCCCTGTGTGATGGCCGCCTTTACCCCAGAACAAGCGTCTGATACTCATTTCCGTTAGAGGCTGAGTCGACCCCAGGGCCATGGTGCCGCCAGAAGGTTTGGGTCAGTTTAAAAATCCTGACTCCACCGGGACTTGAACCCTCGACCTTCTGGCTTGTAGCGCAGTGCCTTAACCACTACGCTACGGCGTGCCCCACCATCTCCATAAGATGTTGAATTAAGATTAGATTAATCTTAATATATAAAAATTACGTGTCACGTTGTTTGTCCGCGATGGAATCCTAAACTACTGAACCGATTTTAATAAAATTTTGCACACTGTGTACTGTTTGATCCAACTTGAGACCTACGGTTGTTTATAACTAAATTTATAGTCGCATTATTTTTATTGCAAATTATTTGTTTATTATTTAACAAAGAGTTATAATTATCTGTGAGTTCCATACGATTCTAACAGATGATGGTGTAAGGTAATTGGTTTATTATTTAACCAGGTGGATGTGCTTTTTGTTGCAACCGCGAATTTCAATTGAATTACAAATTTATTAAAATTCATCGGAGAACATATTGTTTAAACAACTCACCCTCATAGGATTCATGCTTCCATGATATCGCGATTTCAAACATAGTCATGTTCATCTTCAGCCATAACTCCGACTCATAATGTTTACTTCCCAACATTAATTTAATATATGAATTACAAATATTTGATTATTTCATAATTTAAGTGTTTGTGTTTATTTTATTTTCAATATATTGATAATAATATTAATTTCATGTGTAAGTATTAGTTTTAAGTAATCTGGCTGAAAGACAGCAACTTAATTTAAATTTAACTGGACCGAGAAGGGACATTGAACAATATGGTGAATCAGTTCTAGAGACCATGAATGATAAGATATCAAGTGAATTTCCGCAAATTGATATAGGTCTATGTGACATAAATCTTACATTTAAGAAGAATGTCAATTTAAAACATATGAAGGTCCTAAGGAATGGAATAACAGAACTGTAAGTAAGTCTGTTAGTTATAATAATATGCCTAATATTACAGAAACAATCTCCATGCCTCAATTAAATGAAAAACAAGATGACTATAATATATCACAAGATGATATTACTATACAGAGACTTCTTGATGATGATGAGAATCCAAACTGCCAACAAGTTCGTAGAAAAAAACGAAAGTATAATGAAATCAGCAAGCCTCCTCAAAATATTCCATCAGTAAATGTATATAATCCTTACGATACACTTATGGATGATACTGAGAATGCAGATAACATAAATTCATCTCAATCAACAAAACCACTTCCACAATAAACCACCACCCATATTTATACCGGTGTGTAGTTAATGTACCAGAACTAAAAAATTGTGTAAAACAAAAATTTTCTGATTTAGATTTCTCACTTAGTTTATACTACAACATAATTTAACATATACCTTAGTCACAGCAACGCGTGGCCGGGACTTATATATATATAAAACAAAGTCGGATTAGTTACACTATTTATAACTCAAGAATGGCTGGACCGATTTTTATGATCTTTGATTTGTTGGATTTGTTTCTGCCCCGAATAGCAGATAACTATTAAAACATTGGAAAAATTAACGTAAAAATATTTAAAGGTGATACGATGTTCGCTGGGCCAGCTAGTATACATATATATATATATATAATGTGGAAAGCAAGGGGAAGCTACCACACCTATAATTCCCTAGTAAAGCTGCAAGCATAGCATGAAAATGCTATTATTGCAGTGAAGGACCTGCCCTCGGGCAGAATTACTATGGATGGATACATATATAACATATGTTGTATCTTTACATATTTGCATAATTATTTCATTAAGAAATTTGTAATTACAAAACAACCAGATTCTGATGTAATGTGTTTCACATACCTATTCCACATATGCCATTCTTCAATTAAAATAGTCGAGAAGAAGACATTTAAAATTTAAATACCCCAAAATGAATACATCTCTCCACAGCTAACTAGTAGAAATCTTTGAGCTGGGCAAAGGGTTAATTTCTTTGTGTATCTCATTCCTGTTTGTTCCTAGATATTTGGAATCAAGCACTTCTTCAAAATTTCCTTCATTTGTGATTAGTTGTCCATTTTCATTATATAATGCATTTCTGTGTGTGAACATATATTTTGATTTAACTTTCACAGGGAAAGAAAACTATGAGGTTTAATTTAAGAATTAAATTAATGATTTTATTACCTTGCCTCACATCCTTTTTTCTTCTAGACTGCAGTTTCGGAGCTTATCTCCATCATCAGTAGCCTCTGGTCGACCGGTGTTATGTCGTTTCTTGGCGGTTTTCTTCTTACTTCTATCGGTGGACAGATGAACCTCTGGATCAGGTCAAAATTTGCGGGAGTTTCAAAATTCATGAGTTTATCTTTCTTGTTTTTTTGGATGTGGATTTTTTCCCAGACTGTGAGTTCTTTTTGTTATCTGTGCGTTTGATTAGGCTAGCTTTTGTATCGATTAAATGTTTTTTCAGACCAAGCGTGGGCTGCTACAGCTGACTTGTCCACTTCACTCTTTTTTACATTTCTAAGGTGTTCTTTCAATCTAGTTTTTAAATTTCTTTTTGTTTTTCCTATATAGATTTTGTCACAATCCTTACATTTAATCTAATATATTCCTGTTTTGTATTCTTATATTCTTCTTCAATTTTTTTCATTTTTGTTGGTTTTAATTATCTTGTTTAAGCTGTATTCATTCTTCGGAGCCAATCGAATGTTAAACTTATTGAAAATTTTCTGGAACTTGTGGTGTTTTAAAGGATGGTAAATGAATTTTTTAAATCTTATGTTCTCTTCTGTTTGTTTTTTAAGTGTGCTTTCATTGATTAGTTTTTGCCTTTTATACTTGTTTATTTTCTTGTGTACCATGTTTTCTTCATAACCATTTTCTATTGCTACTTTAATTATGTATTCTTTTTTCTTCTTCATATTTTTCTCGGTTCAGGGGTACATTCACCAATCTGTGTGTTAGACTATTGAATACAGCTTCTTTGTGGACGAAATGGTTGAAACCTGATGACTTAATGTAGTTATCTTTATGTGTGTTTTTTCTGTATATTCCAAATTCTACCAAATTCTATCTTATTTTTTTTCATTTCTAGTTAGGTTTAGATCCAAAAATGATATTTATCTGTCAGTTTCAGTTTCCATAGTGAATTTTACAGTTTTGCTCTAGTGTTTTAAGTTTTAAGGCATCTTCTATTTATTTATGATTTACAATAGCTATTATATCATCAACATATCTGCACCAAAATTTGAAAATTATAGGGTGTCCACTTGTTACTTTCTGTTCAAAACTACCCACGAATAAGTTAGCCAGAAGAAGACCAGAAAGGGAGAAGAATACAAATCAGGAATATATCAGATCAAATGTAAGGATTGTGACAAAATCTATATAGGAAAAACAAAAAGAAATTTAAAAACTAGATTGAAAGAACACCTTAGAAATGTAAAAAAGGGTGAAGTGGACAAGTCAGCTGTAGCAGCCCACGCTTGGTCTGAAAAACATTTAATTGATACAAAAGCTAGCCTAATCAAACACACAGATAAACAAAAAGAATTCACAGTCTGGGAAAAAATCCACATCCAAAAAAAACAAGAAAGATAACTCATGAATTTCGAAACTCCTGCAAATTTTGACCTGATCCAGAGGTTCATCTGTCCACTGATAGAAGTAAGAAGAAAACCGCCAAGAAACGACATAACACTGGTCGACCAGAGGCTACTGATGATGGAGATAAACTCCGAAACTGCATATATTTTGATGTTTACTTCCAGTCTCAATTTCTTAGTGTTCTTCAATAGAATGTGTGTGTGTTGGCCTTTAGTATCTCCTCGTTATTGCTCAATAATACTACATCATCAGCATAAACTAACAGCCTATTAATACCATTGAGTTGTAGGCCTTCTTCATCCTCTAAATATTGATGGCATGCTCTAGTACAAAATTAAATAGTAGAGGAGATAGTGCATCCCCTTGCTTCAACCTAATGTCTATATCAAAAGTATCCGAAAACTATTTGCCTACACGCACCCTACTTTTTGTGCCATTTAGACACATTCATATAAGTAAGTCTAACTAACTTTTTAGGAATTCCGAACTCCAGAAGTTGTAGAAATGTATTATATAATGGAAATGGACATGGACGCAAAACATAGTCTCTTGTGGTGAGGAGAAATGATTACAAGTATTTGATAATAGTTCTTAACACTCTCGTGTGTGACTAAAGTCAATTAGTATATTCCAGATCCTGCTAGAGTTGATTTACGAGGGTCATACTGAAAGTTGTGAGCAACCCATTGTTAAAATTCAAATTTCAACAATGTAACAAAAACAACTGCAGAATCGTAATCTACAGACTTTATAACACAACATTGCCGTTTTGTGGCGTCATAGCTTCTATCATGTGACCACACGCAGTGTTTCCAAAATGGCAGGCATCAATGTTTAATTTCGACAGCGCGCTGTCATTGAATTCCTTGTTAAAGAGGAACAATCTGCTGTTGATATTCACCAAAGACTTCAATGTGCTTACGCAGATGCCTGCATGGGTGCCAGCAGTGTTAGGAGATGGGTGAAACATTTTAAAGATGGGAACACGAGTATCATAGATGAGCCTCGTAGCAGTCGCACACGCTCTGCCTCCACGGATTGCAACAAGGAAAGAGTTGATGCGCTCATTAGAGACGACAGGCGTATCACAGTGAATGAAATCGCTACAAAACTTGCAGTAGGACACAGTGCAGTGCAAGAAATGATTCACAGCTTAGGTTACCGAAAAGTTAGTGCCTGTTGGGTTCCACGTTTATTGAGTGAAGACCACAAACTTCAGAGAAGAACCATCACCCATAATCTTCTTCAGAGATTTTGAAATGAAGGTGATGATTTTTTGACGAGTATTGTGACAGGTGGCGAAAGCTGGTTTCATCGTTATGAGTCTGAAACAAAACGCCAGAGTATGGAATGGCACCACTTGAATTCGCCATCAAAGAAAAAAGCGAAGACAGTGCTATCTGTTGGGAAAGTTATAGGCAGCATCTTCTGGGATGCGCAAGGTTGCATTCTGGTTGAATTTCTTGAACCTGGACAAACCATAAATGATGCCCGCTATATCCAGACACTTATGAAGCTCCGTCGTGCATTGCACGACAAATGCCCTGGAAGGAAGATCATTCTGCAACACGATAACGCGCGTCCTCACACTGCTCGTGCCACTGTGGAGAAGATCAGGACATTTGGTGGGAAACTCTTCCACATCCTCCCTATAGTCCCAATTTGGCACCCTCTGACTACCATCTTTTCAGTTGTGTGAAGGAGCAGCAGATGAGGCCAACGCTACGAGACGCTGGAGGATATTCGGAAAGCAGTGCGTCAGTGTCTTCGAGCAGCTGGAACGGACTTCTATCATAAGGGAATTTTCACGCTTGTAGAACGCTGCACAAAATGTGTGCAAAGAAATGGAGACTATGTTGAAAAGTAGCACAAAAGATCTGTAGATTAACATGGTGTACTTGGTTTGTCTAAAATAAATATTATGATTGTTTAAAAAATGTTGCTCATGACTTTCAGTATGACCCTCGTAGTTCTCATTCTCACTATGTGTATTTTTGGAAACACTGTATGGAATTTTTTATTTGAATTCCTAAAAAATCTGACTACAAAGTTCATCAAATTAACACTAGATGGCAGTTTAGAAGATGACCAGTATGATGAAGAACCGACAGTCATGACAGCAGCTGATGTGGGGAGCAATGGCTCCAGAAACCGTGGTTCTGTGTTCAACATAAATATACGAGGTATGAGGTAAAAATATTCATGACTCGATATTGATTTTTATTAACTGAAAACCTCACAATGT
This sequence comes from Diploptera punctata, assembly GCA_030220185.1. NCBI lineage: Eukaryota > Metazoa > Arthropoda > Insecta > Blattodea > Blaberidae > Diploptera > Diploptera punctata. Next base: position 20,985 of record JASPKZ010006298.1, on the reverse strand, counting down.
AAAATTCCCAACATTAATATATGAGTATCAAAATTACCTCTGAAAGCTGATACTGTTGGATATGTTTCAGAAGTTCGAAGCACACCTTTAATTCTGTCCAGATGTACTTTTAGTAGCTGTTGTCTGCACGAAAGTACTGTAATAAAATGAATAAATAAAAATATTAATAAATGAGTTGGAGAAAATGTTTTAACATCCCACCTCACAAAGTTGCATGTCTTCACGATAACAGTTTCAAAAGTATAGTATTACTTCCATCCATTTATTAATGTAAATACCTCATAGTGTTTCCTTCCACTGTAATTTTAATTAAATAAAAATAATTAATAACAAACAGAATTATCTCTCACCAACACAAAACAATGGAGCATACAACTATGATAAAAAACTTTGGTCCCTAAAAAGTAATGATGTTAAGGGTTAATCAATTAATTTCCCTTGTTTTAAAACTATAATTCTTACAAAAACTAATACATAAATTAAGTCTATTTATGAGACAATTTATCTGTGAAACTGTAACAAAGTACATCATTTCTGCATACCTTTAAAACTTGTGATGATTCAAGAAGAATGAGTCATTTTTTTATATATCTTACCTCATAGTTTATGTTTTCTTAAACACGGGAAATGCAGTTTTCAAAAGGAGACATCCCTTCCATTTTCAAGCGACATTATGAGTCATTATATTGAGTCATAATGTTGGTTGAAAATGGAAGGAACGTTTCCTTTTGAAAATTGCAGTTCCTGTGTTTAAGAAAAAACTATGAGGTAACATATAAAAAATGACTCATATTTCATGAATAAGAATCTCATAATGTTATTTCTCATGTTTAACTATGAAATGTTATAAGCAAGAAGATAGTAATATTGATAGATTCAATGTCAGCAATATAAGCAATAATTGGTAACCAATAAAACACCCCAATCATCCAGTACATAAGAACCATGTATAAAATTGAAGAAGCTCAAGGTAAACACAATGTATTACAGTGGGTACTGTCGCATGTGGGATTACTGGGTAATGAACGAGCAGACTTTTTAGCAAAGAAAGGCTCCGAAATCAGGCTGAGGACAACAAAAGAGAGATCCCTACAAAGAAGACAACAGGAGCTAAAACAAAAAATACATCTCAAAAGAAGAGAACAGAATAAAAAAGATCTTCATAATAACAAATATGAAGACATAGCAAAATATGCTGAAACAATAAAACGCCTTCCTAGAAGAACAGCAGTAGCTCTCTTCAGATTGGAAAACGGGCCATGACTGTCTAGATGACCACCTTCATAGAATGGGGATTGTCCCTAGAACTGTGGGATGCTCCTTGTGTGGAGAAAATGTTCTCCTAAGCAAGGAACATTTGCTAAATTGCAGGTGACTTGACCCCGAGAAAAAGGACAGGAAAGACACTGCAGGACTTTATTGGGAAGCAAGAGGACTAATGGTGTAAACCAAGCTCCAGCCATTTGAAAACAACAACACAATGAAATGTTGTGATGCATTGTTGGTCTCGTTTTTTAATTTTGGTGGCAGTGGTGGAAATCAAGTCTCATTTTATAAGCCAAGAAGGGGATTTGTGAGTTGCAACTCACTAGTCGGAGAGGAGAGAGACTGAGAGTTTTCTAGATGCATCTATGCATTACTTTCTCGACAGATACTCCTCTCAGGGTGTCATTCGTGAGAGATCAAGACTGGGTTTTCAGATAGTTCCAACCTTTCACATTTAAAAGAGAGAGAGTAGTCCAGTCAGTCCCAAGTGAGTAGCAAGAGGGAGTTGTGGCCATGAAGATGACTCGTAGAGGTGATCTTGAATACTGACAATGAAGAATGTGTTGCAAAAGATATAACCTCTGCGAGTGTGAATAAGTGATTAATAACTTGAGTTAGATTTAACAACTCACTTCATAATTGTAGTTTTCTTGAAGACTAGTTTCAATACATCTTCATCATCATCTTCTTCTTCTTCTTCTTCCTTCCAAGTATTAGGCCAATGTCTGTTACGATCCTATAGAAAATTTTCCCTCCAGCGTTTCATAGGACGGCCCAGTGATCTTCGTCCTCTTGGTATATAATTATAAACAGCTTTGGGGATCCAATTTGAACTCATTCTTTCTAGATGGTGTTCCCAATTTAGTTGGTATTGTTTTAATATATTCCAAAATTGGCGTAGTCTTCAATTCTTTTAAGATATCGGTGTTCCTTTTCCGATCCCATCTGGTGTAACCCGCTGTTCTGTGCATACATCTTCATATCATTATCAATTCCATCTAACTGTTGAATTGTAGGTTGTTTCCTGCTCTCTCTGTTGGCTGATTGATGAACTTCCAAATTAAATATTTTTCCCTGGGAATTTCAAAATGCATCATCATCGCCATCACTCCACGGATTAGGCAATTGTCCATTCCGATTTCATAATGCATCAGCCCACATTTTCTAGGCCTTCCGACATCACGTCTTCTCTTGCTAACAATGAACAGCTCTCCTTACTCATTCCATTCATGTGATCAATCCACTTTTGTCTACAATTCTTGATTTTATCCAATAAAGGCTGCACTTTTAATTCTCTTATATCTTCATTCTAATTTAATCAAGTTTTGTACATCCTTTAACCTGTCTGAGGAACCTCATCTCCGCCGTCTGTATTGTATCTTTCTGTTTTATCATTGGAGCCCAAGTTTCACATCCATACACTATTGTGAAAATTGCCATAACTTTATACATCTTTACATATTTTTGTTTCTTTATTAATTTTATTTTTTATGTATTGTTCCACATACCATCTGTAATTTATTTATTTTGGAATCAATATCTCTTTCCATATTGAAGCTAATATCGCAGCCCAAATATTTGAAACTAGACACCTGTTCTAACTTTGGTTTTCTAAAATAATTTTTGATCTCACTGGATCTTTTCCTCTAAAAGCCATTATCTTATTGAAAAGCTTCATAGCAAACAAAGATCAAAATTCATGATTTTCCTTTAATTTTTGTGGATGTGAATTTACTCCCAAACTGTGAGTTCCTTAGATTTATCTAACTGTTTCAATAATTTGGTCTTTCTTTCAATTCTGTGTTTTTCTGACCATGCATGTGTAGCTATTGCAGATTTATCTACTCTACCTCAATTTATTAATTAAAATAAATCTCGTAGTGTCATTTCCTTTAAATATTAATTAGGTACATCTGCAATAGCTGCACATGCATGGTCAGAAAAATGCAGAATTAAAACAAAGAACGAATGTAATATTTATAGGAAATAATGCTACGAGGTTTCATTTAATTATTATGAATTAGTTATTTTGATTCATCCCATTTTTTTATATTCTTGCAAACTACAGTTTTGTCGCATTTATGCAGGGAAAAGGAAAAAAAAATTGATTTGGAAGTTCATCGCTCAGCCAACAGAGGGAACAGAAATCAATCTGCAGGATCGACAACTGCGAATACAACAGTTAGAATGCATCAACAATGTCGCATAAATGCGACAAAATTATAGTCTGCAAAAATACTTACTTACTCACTGGCACTATCGAACCTGTAAGTTCATGGCCACGCGGACATAAGCTCTCCATACATCCCTATCCTGAGCCAATGTTTTCCAATCACTCCCTGTACAATCTACTTCCCTCAAATCATAGTTAATATTATTCTCCCAGCTCAATCTTGGTCTACCAACAGGGTGTTTTACCTCTGGTTTTCCTATAAGAAGCCTCCATGCACGTCTTTCATTCCCCATACGTGCCACATGTCCTGCCTATCACAGTCTACAAGACTTAACTGTTGTTAATATATCTGGCTTCTTATAGAGACCATGTACTTCATTGTTATGTAGTCTTCTCCATTCACCTGTCTGTTCATCTCTCTTTGGTCCAAAAATTTTCCTAAGTACTTTATTCTCAAATACTCGTAATCTCCTTTCCTCCCTTAAAGTAAGAGTCCATGTTTTGCATCCATATAATATAACTGGTATAATAATAGTTTTATATATTTATAGTCTGCAAAAATATATAAAAAAAAAATATGAGGTGAGTCAAAATAACTAACTCATAATAAATTAAAGGATAAATTATTGAAACAGTTAGATAAATCTAAGGAACTCACAGTTTGGGAGAAAATTCGTATCCACAAAAATAAAAGTAAAATCATAAATTTTTAAAATCACGGGGGAAAACATTTAATTTGGAAGTTCATCAATCAGCGAACAGAGGGAGCAGAAAGCTACCTACAGGATCACCAATTGCCAATTCAACAGTTACATGGAAATGATAATGATACGAAGATGTATCGAAACTAGTCTTCAAGAAATCTTAAATTATGAAGCGAGTTATATTTGAAGAGAAAATTATACGCTCAGACTGGGGCTTGAACCCAGGACCTTTGACTTTCCAGGCCAATACTCTACCGACTGAGCTACCTGAGCAAGTTCCAATCTAAATGCAAATATTTCCTCTTATGTACGCTGTTAATTCCTGCGCACAAAATGCTATGAAACCTTTGCTTCTATCTGTCTGAGCATATAATTTTTCTCTTCAAATATGATTTATCCATCATTGAGACATATGAAAAAGAATAATAAAAACATCGAAAGAAGACGTACTGGCTTTATAATGTAATGTAAAATTCCTAAATAAATGTCTTCTTAATAAAGATGCCGCCATTTGCAAGATAGAAGCAAAGGTTTCATAGCATTTGGTGCACAGGAATTACCAGCATATATTAGAGAAATATTTGTATTTAGATTGGAACTTGCTCAGGTAGCTCAGTCAGTAGAGTATTGGCCTGGAAAGCCAAAGGTTCTGGGTTCAAGCCCCAGTCTAAGCGTATAATTTTTCTCTTCAAATATGATTTATCCATCATTGAGATGTATGAAATGAATAATAAAAACATATGAAGTGAGGTGTTAAATCTAACTCAATTAATTAATTAAAATAAACCTCATAGTGACACTTCCTTTAAATATTAATGTGAATAACTGAATTATAAGAATAATCGTGTTTATGAGAGATGAAAACAGAATAATTTTATATGTGCTTGTCCATCCATCTATGGCTCTTACAACCCAAGTCGGATATTGGCCTTCCCTTTGGGGATTCTTAACCAATCTAATTAATAAATTACAATAGGAAGTAACATTATGAGGTGCTTCTTAATAAATAAGATGAGTCTCTTCATCTTACCTCATAAATTTGTGTGTTCTTTTGGACATGTTTCAATATGCTTATTTATCAATCTGAATTCTATTCTATTGTGTTCTGCCCGAGAGCAGGTCTTTCACTGCAATCATAGCATTTGCATGTTACGCTTTGCAGCTTTACTAGGGAATTATAGGTGTGATAGCTTCCCGTTGCTTTCCACATCGGAAAAATGATGATGATAAGGTTGATGATGATGGCTGGAGATTTTCGGGGACTGTTGGGTCCTAGGCTTCATGACATTTGTCTTACAGGTGAGGAAAAATCCCAAAAAAACCTCACCCAGGAGCCTGTCCCAACCAGGAATCGAATCTGGGCCCACTGCGTGACTAAGTGAGACCACAGCGGTGGACTCAATCTGAATTAGTTAAGCTTAATTCCCTATAGATGCCGTGAGTGACATGTGGTCAGCTTTTCGTCTCAAGAGATATCTAATAGGCAACTAGAGGGAATTTGGTTTTACTTTCCACTTGCAGTGAAAGCAGAGAAAAAATACATTTACAACGATGCCGGTTTATTCAACCATCAAACCAGCTCTAGATTAATATGGTTAAGACTTGTAGAATGGAGTGTGTTTCGCACCGTCAGGAAGTACATGGTGTCAGTTGCCTTTGGGAATGGCTACTGAAAGAAACAACCCCCTCTAAATAGTTGTGGGGATGAGAAGTACATGACCTTGAGCAGTAAAGTAAGACCAAATGCTCTATATGATTTTCAAAATTTGTAGGAAATAACACTATGAGTGGATTTCTCAACCAAAGTCTAAACCACGACCCTAGTTTTCCAATGTTTTTATTGTTTCTATAACATCTATAAAAATGACTGAAAATTCACAGAAACTGTTATGAATCCATACACATGATTCAGACATTGAATTTCATTCGAGAACATTTTTTGACAACTCACGTCATATACTTCATGTTTTTCGCAATACCATGGTTTCAAAAGTAATCACTTTCATCCTCAGTCACAACTCCGACGAAAGTAAAGTTTTGGCTGAGAATGAACATGATCACGTTTGAAACCGCAGTACCGTGAAAAACATGAAATCTATGGGGTGAGTTGTTAAAAAATGTTCTCCAATGAAATTCAATGATTATACCTCATAATGTTTACTTCCCAATATTAATTTAATATGATTCAGACATTTATTTTTATAATTAACAGCCGTAGCAAAAAATAAAGAACTACATATGACCTTTATTGATTTAGAGCTGGCATATGATAGTGTACCTCGACAATTGTTATGGATGGTAATGAGGAATATGAATATCTGTGATAAATGGATTAATATTGTTAGGAGGATCTATAGTAATACAAAAGCTAAAGTAAAAATACAGAATAATTTAACAGAGGAATTCACAGTGAATAAAGACCTTAAGCAGGGATGCAGTTTGTCACCAATTCTCTTTAACATTTATTTAGACCAGGCTCTTAACTTATGGTATAAAAAATGTTCGGAAATGGGTATTCCTATAGGAGGAAAAGTACTGCATTCACTGCTGTTTGCAGACGATCAAATAATTTTTGCAGGGGATGAAGATGATATGATATATGATAAATAAATTAATGGAAGAATATAAAAAATGGGGACTTATTATATATTTACAGAAAACAGAATATATGTGTTTGGGAAAGGATGTGGATGACCTCATACTTGAAACAGGGAAAATAAAAAAATGTCAATTTTTTAAATATCTTGGGTCAATAAATTACAAGTTTAAGTACCTATACACCATAAAGATTAAATTAAATAACAGATTTTCTGAAGAAGGAATTATAAATCGTGGTGTGAGACAAGGCTGCCCCCTATCCCCAACACTTTTTGCAATTTATATCAATGAAGTAATATGTTGCTGGAACAAAACATATAAATTTGGAATAAGAATATCAGAAAATAGAAAATTAAACACCCTATTGTTTGCAGATGACCAAATAATAATAGCAAATTCCGAAGATAATCTACAGAAAGGTCTGTATGAACTTAACAAAATTACAGAAGAATATGGATTAAAGATATCTACAGAAAAAACAAAATTATGGCATTTCAAGGTGTAGATCCTGTCAGAAGTAAAATTGTACTGGACAATAAAATTTTGGAGCAGATGAATAATTTTACATATCTAGGATGCAATATCTCATATGAAGAAGAAAAGGATGTAATTGCAAAAATATCTAAATTTTTAAGAATTTTAGGGTTAATAAATTCTATCTTCAAGCCACAGTTAGTCCAAAAGCATTCAAGACTGAAAGTGTATAAAACACTGGCTCTTCCAACTCTTTTGTATGGTAGCGCAGTATGGACGTTGAAACAGAAGGATATACAGAGACTTAGATCTGCTGAAATGAGATATCTTCGGAGGACTGCAAGATACACACTACTAGATCACAAAAAAAATAAAGACATCTTAGAAGAATTACACATGGAATCTTTAGAAAACAAAATTTCTGATTATAAGTCAAGATGGATGCAACATGTTCATCGAATGGAAGATCACAGAATACCCAAACAAATGTTAAGATATCAACCTGCAGGAAGAAGAAGACCAGGACGTCCACTCAAAAGACTTCTGGATGGTGTTTCTCTTGAGGCCGAAACAGGTCAACAAATGGCCTAAATTCGTGAATGTACTATGATGATGATGAGTACCTGTGAGAGAGATGTACAGACTAAAATTGCAATGGCAAAAAATGCAACTAAGACATTAAATGGAATAATTTGGAACAAAAATATTACAAAGGAAACTAAAATGAAAATTTATAAAAGCATAATACAGAATATTTTGTCATATGGAAGTGAAACTTGGTCACTGACGGAATTACAAAAGAATAAAATTAGAACACTTGAGCCTCCAAAAAACAAGACAGAATAAAGTAAGAAATGAATTCCTTTGGAGAGAAATGAATGTCACCACATCTGTTGTTAAGAGGATTAAAAATCAAATGCTTAAATGGTATGACCATGTACAAAGAATGGAAAATAAAAGATGGACAAAAAATATATACCAATAGTCACCCCCTGGAAGAAACAAATGTGGCAGACCAAGATGGAAATGGAAAACCTACGTCAAAACCATATTGGATGATAGGAATTTGGAAGAGGGAGATTGGAATGATAGAGATAAATGGAAACTGAAGACGGCAAACCTATAAGTGGGGGAAAGCCGAAAAAGAAGAAGATTTTCAGTTTTTATGGTTGTTATGGAAATAATAAGAAATCAGATAACTGCGGTCGTAGTTTACACTTAGGTTGAGAAATCCACCCTATGAGGTATTAATATCCAACAAAATTGAGAAAATGGAAGAAAATAAATCAGGTAATTATCAGATAAAATGTGGGTATTATAAATAGAGAAAATATAAAGAAATTTGAAAAGCAGACTGAAGGAACACCTTCGGAATGTTGAAGAGGAAGTAAAAATATCTGCAGTAGCCACTCACGCTTGGTCAGAAAAACAGCAAATGAAAGAAAGGCAAGATTAATTAAACAAGTAGAAAAACCTTAAGAACTCAACATTTGGAGAAAAAAATTACATTAAAAAAAAGGAGGAATTAATGAATTTTGAAATCCCAGAGAATATTATCTAATTTGAAGGTTCATCAGACTACCAAAAGATGAATCACCATGACAGAACAACGGTCAAGTAAATACTAATGATGGAGAATTAATTACTATGAAACCGATCTAAAAGAAGATAAAATATGAGGTGAGGTGTTATTTTTATTAATTTTAAACTAAGATATTACTTGATTGGTACAAAGTCGATAAATTTTGCATAGAGGCCTCCTCTTTCAAGTTTAAAGTTATGTTATGAGCCCAAAAATCTTCAGACTCGGAACCCATGACTAGAAGTCCCTCCCTCAAGACTTGTTCCTTGGATTTTTCCATATTAAAAATTCACCAAACCTGGCTGAGTTTGAACCCACGACCCTTAGGATTAGAGGCAAGGAACATAACCAGTAAGCCACCGCAGTCAACATACATGTTTAAACAGTGAATAATTGTGAAAGAAATAAAGAAGATTAGATAATTTTATGCAATAAAATCAAATGAATCGGGAATTCTTCTTACCTCATACCCATCTATGTTATTTAACACAGAACCGCAGTATCAGGAAAACATCTTTCCCATCATTAGCTGTTGTCACAACTGTTGATACTTCATTATGCCCATCATTTTCTAAACTGCCATCTAGTGTTGATTTGAAGAACTTTGTAATCAAATTTTGTTCATCCGGAAACTCAAAATTCATGGTTCTAATATGGTTTTTTTGAATGTATATCTTTTCCCAAACTGTTAATTCCAAAGATTTAGATAGATGTTTTCAAAAGTTTAACTTCTTTTTTTCAATATTATGAATTCACTATTCATTTGATTTTATTAAGAAAACCTCATAATGTAAAAATTCCCAACATTATTACATGAATTTTTCTTATTCATTTCATACATCTCAATGATGGATAAATCATATTTGAAGAGAAAAATTATATGCCCAGACTGAGACTACAACCCAGGACCTTTGGCTTTCCGGTCCAATGCTCTACCGCCTGAGCTACCGGGGCGAGTTACAATCTAAACGCAAATTTTTCTCTTATATACGTTGTAAATTCCCGCACACCAAATGCTATGAAACATTTGTTCCTATCTCAGTCTGGGCATATAATTTTTCTCTTCAAATATGATTATTATATGAATTTTATGCAAACTGGAGTGAAGCTAAATTAAAGAAATTCCATTTGTCCCAACACTACTTGCTATCTGTGACAATATATAAAAAAGAACATGCATTTTGTTTACGAATCCAGGCTCTACTTATAAGAAATAAAGTAATTGAACTATACAATGAGACAAGTAATTACCTGACATATGATTCAGCTGCAGATGATTCATATAAAGGATTCAAATTCACTGGAACTGCTTTTACTACCATTGGTACAAGAACACGAGCATCTGCAATTAACAAACATAATAAAATGTCATAGTTAAATATGGGAAATAACATTATGAGGTTCTTAATTCGTAAATTAATGAGTCATTTTTTTAACATCTTACCTCATATTTTATGTTTCTTCAAACCCGGGAACTAGTTTTCGAGAGAAGGATCTCTCTCATTTTCAACCGACATTATGTCGGTTATGTCAGTTGAATAATGAGAGAGATCCTTCTCCCAAAAACTAGTTCCCGTGTTTGAAGAAACATAAAATATGAGGTAAGATGTTAAAAAATGACTCATTAATTTACGTAATAATAAAATTTAATATAAATTTGATAAGAAGTCACTCTATGAGGTATTTCATAAAAAAAAGTTGGATCAATTATATTTGAAGAGAATCCAATGATGTGGTCTTGAAGTAGCATGCTGCTCTTGCCATGCAGCAGGCCTGAGTTTGATCCCCAGTCAGGATAAGTTTCCTGGTGATGGTTTTTTTCGGGGTTTTTCCTCACCTATAAGACAAATGTCAGGAAACTTAAGGTCCAAATGGTCCTCGAACATCATCTGGCCATCATTATCACATTCAACTCATTAAATTAAGGCCTCTCTTGGTGCATCATTATCATCACCACCTATCATATATCACCAGGGTGGAATAACAGAAGGCTTTGTTGATTGATTCATTTTTATTAACTGTAACTATAACATAACTAAAAAATATAAACAAGATAAATGATAGAAAAATGTAATTTAAGGATGAAGAGAAAACAAATGACAAACAAAATGCATTTAATAAATATGTTGAGTCTGTTGTCATCTTACCTCATATTAGTTGTTTCTTTTAGGACATGTTTCAGAACATCTCTGCTCTATCTTCAGCTTGTACAGACTGATGATCTTTAAGTTGACGACCCTGGATGTCAACTCCTGCTCCCTCTTTCCGTGGTCCAAAGGACTTGCTTATTAAATCTCTCCCTAGGAATTTCAAAATGCATGATTCTCTCCTTGTTCTTCTGTACATATATCTTCTCTCAAATGGTGATTCACTTGTATTTTCTAACTGTTTTAATAATTTGGTGTTTACATAAATATTTTATGTTTTTCTGACCAAAGTGAGCAGCTACTGCAGATTTTTCTACTTCTCTTTTTTTTTACATTTCTAATGTGTTCCTTAGTTCTAATGGTTATTTTTTTGTTTCCTATGTAAATCTTATCACAATCAGCACAAGATTCCTAATGATTTTAAAACAATCAGCACACTTTATCTGGTATATTCTTCATCTTTTGCCATCATCAATCTTTTAATTTTTGTTGGTTTTTAAATATTCGGAAGACTGCAGGATACACACTACTAGATCATAAAAAAAATTATGACATTTTAGAAAAATTACATAACAAAACAAAATTTCTGATTATAAGTCAAGATTCTTGTAACATGTTCATCGAATGGAAGATCACAGGGTACCTAAACAAATGTTAAGCTATCAACCTGCAGGAAGAAGACCAGAATGTCCACTCAAAAGACTTATGGATGGTGTTTCTCTTGAGGCTGAATCAAGTTAACAAATTGCCTAAATTTGTGAATGGACTATGATGATGATGATGATGATTTTTATTATTCATAGTTAAATATGGGAAATAGCATAATGAGGTTCCTAATTCGTAAATGAATGAGTCTTTTTACATCTTACCTCATATTTCATGTTTCTTTAAATACGGGAACTAGTTTTCAACTGACATTATGACTATCGGATTTTCGTTGGAATCTCCATCAATAACGTTGCCATCTGGTGTTGATTTGATGAACTTTGAGATGAGGTCACGTTCATCAGGAATCTCAAAATGCATGGATCTAAATTTATTCTTTTGAATATATATATATATATATATATATATATATATATATATCTTCTCCCAAATTGTTAATTCTAAAGGTTTTTCCAAATGTTTTAAAAGTTGGGCCTCTTTTTCAATGTTATGATTTTCCAACAAACTATGTGCTGCAATAGCTGATTTTTCAATTTCACCATTTTTAATATTTCTAAAGTGTTCCTTTATGCAAGCGTCCAAATTCCTTTTTGTTTTTCCTATGTATACTTTATTGCAGTTCTTACAATTAATTTGATAAATTCCAGATTTTTTGCTATCTGGGGTGTTTAATTTCTTATTGGTTATTAATAGATTACCAAGGCTAAATTTATTTATCGGTGCCAATGTAATAGTGAATTCTTGAATTTTTTTAAAAATTTGTTATGAATTTCAGGATGATAAGTAATTTTCTTAAATTGTTTTTCTTTCTTTAAATCAAATTGCAGGGTAGTGTATTCTTTTAATCTTTTTTTTTTGTTGTCTGAATTTCTTTAATTTATTTATAATTATTTCTTTTCCAAAACCATTTAAATTGGATATGTTCAAAATGTGATTGTATTCTTTCTTAAAATCTTCTTCATTTAATGGAACATTAATAATCTATATATCAAACTGTTGAAAATTGCATGTTTAAAGAAACATTAAATATGAGGTAAGATGTAAAAAATGACTCAATTTATGGTTTTTATTACTTAATTTAAGCTGTAAACATTTTTTGGTGCTAATCTGATATTAAACTTTTCAAAAATCTTTTGGAATTTATTGCGTGCCCATGGATGATAAATAGTATATTTAATATATATAAGTTGATAACTGGTTATAGCTGTCGGATTGTCAATTTCTGTGACTAATAAGAAATAAAGTTAAGCGCAGAATAAAAGTGATACAAGTAATGATTACTAAATAACAGAGATTGCCAGATATCTGAAAGCATGAAAATCATAATGGCCAGTCTGCCAAATGCTTCGTACACATATGTTGGCCATCAGCATCATTCATACTATTCTAGCTCATAAAACACTTCATTTGTGACAAGCTGTTTGTAGTTAAGAGGTGTAGATAAGCAACCGATACTTTTAGATTGGTTATTAGCACACACGAGAAAAAGACAGAAGAGACAGAGAACACTGCCTATTTAGTTCTGACATCGGCAATGCTTTCAGTTATATGGCGGCACCAGCACTAAGAAATTACTGTATTCATAACTTACCAGACAACTTTTTAGGTGGAGTTCGAGGAACACTCTTAATGGGTTTAAAATGATGCATTTCTTGGTTGATGCTATCATGACTGCCGGTACTGATATTACTGGCACTGCGAAATTTCTCCAATTCTGAAACTTTTAAAAACACATGCACATTAAATTACTTCCAGATTGACAGATCCATATCAGAATAAATATATATTGGCAAAAACATTGGCTAATCTATCCAAGATGCCTATCAAAGAATATTGCAATGTACCGGTAAACAGAAACTATATTGATAATTGTTTGTACTTATCAGATAACATAATATGTGCTAGCAACATGATTGCCAAAATTTTTATTCAACTCCCCACTATAGCAACATGCCAAAATTCACGTTATGTAAGAAATATCAGATAGCTTAGATTAAATTACATAAGTTAGATTAAAATATGTAAGTTAGATTAGATTATGTAGGTTACATTAGATTATATAGGTTAGACTAGATTATGTAGGTTTAGATTAGATTATGTAGGTTATATTAGATTATGTACGCTAGAATAGATTCCATAGCTTTGATTAGATTACATGGGTTAGATTAAAATATGTAAATTAGATTATGTAGGTTATATTTCATAGTTTTGATCAGATTACATGGGTTAGATTAGATGACATAAGTTAGATTAAAATATGTAAATTAGATTAGATTATGGAGATTAGATTTCATAAGTAATATTAAAATTATGTAAATCAGATTAATAAATAAATAAATAAAGCCTGATATGTCCCTTTAGGGCAAAGGCCTCCCTGTACAGGGGTTAAGCTCTATTTGAGAGTGTCACCCGGTGAGCTACTCCGTGGTGAGAACTTGACTTGGATGTAGCACTTGGTTTGTATACACTGTCTGTTCTGTGATTAGTTAATACACAGTTGGCTCTCCATCGTTCTCCAGCTTTTCCTGCATCTGGCAACTCTGGACCAATGCGCCCCTGCTCGTTCTTTGAAGATGTCAGCCCATCGTCGTCTTGGTCTTCCGCGCTGTCTCTTGCCTGTGTACGGGTCCCACATGGTTGTTTTTATTGTCCACCTGTCGTCCTGTATTCTGGCGACGTGGCCTCCCCACTTCCATTTTTTCCTGATGGCTTGTGTGCGGGATCAGTTGTTGAGGATATCGCTTGAAGTGTTGTATTCGAGATTCTGTCCTTCAGAGTTATGCCTAAGATTTTCCTCTCCATTTTCCTTTGGCATACTTGGAGTGTGTACTTCAGTTTGGCAGTAAGATTCCAAGTTTGGCAGCCATATAACAGTGTTGGAAGAACACAGGTTTGTAGTGTTTCCATTTTGAGTTTCCGGTTGAGTGACTTGTCCAGCAGTATAAATTTCAGTGACCAGAACGCCTTCTAGGCGAGAGCTATTCTTCTGCTTATTTCCTTCTCTACTTTCTGATGGAAGGAGAGTAGTTGTCCTAAGTATATGTACTCGCTTACATATTGAAGATCCATTCCATCGACTTTGATTGGGTTTTCCGGACCATTTGACATAATTTGTGTCTTGCTTTTGTTCATCGAAAGGCCTGCAATTTTGCTAGTTTCTGAGAGCTCTTGTATCATTGATTGGAGTTGTTTAGGGGATCTGGCGAACAATACCACGTCGTCAGCGAATCTTAAGTTGGATGGCCTGCTCCCGTTTATATTTACTCCGTATTTCTTGCTCCAGTTTAGTTTTCATTATGTAGGTCATATTAGATTATGTGGGTTAAATTAGATTTCATAGCTTTGATTAGATTACATGGGTTAGGTTAGATTACTTAGATTGGAATAAAATATGTAAGTTAGATTAGATTATGTAGGTTAAACTGGCGCGAGGGAATTACAATGTATATAAGAGAAAGATTTTGCGTCTAGATCGTAACTCGCCTCGGTAGCTCAGTTGGTAGAGCACTTGGCCCAGAAAGCCAAGGGTCGCGGGTTCGAGTCTCAGTCTAGGCGAGAATTTTTCTCTTCAAATATAGATTACATAAGTTAGATTAGCATAGCTATAATTAGATTACATGGGTTATATTAGATTACTTACATTAGATTGAAATATGTAAATTAGATTATGAAGATTAGATTACATAGGTTAGATTAGATTTCATAGAATTAAATTAATGTTTTTATTACCTCACCTCATATCCTGTTTCTTCTATACTGCAGTTTCGGAGCTTATCTCCATCTTCAGTAGCCTCTGGTCGACCAGTGTTATGGCGTTTCTTGGCTGTTTCAAAACTGCCAAGAAACGTCATAACACCAGTCAACCAGAAGATGGAGATAAGCTCCGAAACTGCAGTATAGAAGAAAAAGGATATGAGGTGAGGTAATAAAAACATTAATTTAATTCTTAAATTAAACCTCATAGTGTTCTTTCCCTGTGAAAGTTAAATAGATTTCATAGCTTTGATTAGATTACATAGGTGAGATTAGATTGAAATATGTAAGTTAGTTTAGATAACATAGGTTAGATTAGATTTCATAACTTTGTGTTGTAGTCACGTGAGACAATAAACAATTTTATCCACAAAGGTGGGCTAAGTCGGCCGCGGTTGACTAGTGGTTATGCTCCATCCCTCTAGTTCCAAGGATTGCGAGTTCAAACCCGGCCGGGGTCGATGGATTTTTTTTAGGATGGAAAAATCCAAATCCCGGAGCAAGTCCTCCAGGAGATACTTTAAACCATGGGTCCTGTGTCTGAAGATTTTCAGGCTCATAAAAGCTCCTTAAGTTTGAATGAAAAGGCCTCTAAGCAAAATTTACCAACTTCAACTTACTAGTAATACCTTAGATGCCTGTTAGATGTCTCATTGAGTCAGTGTGATGACTGCATGCCATTCATGACATCTATGAGAAAATAAGATAACTAAAAATGAACTTGATCTAGTAACTCTGTACAAAGAAGATGCTATGGCTCAACAATGGGCTACACCATTATAGATAAATAAGCTGATTGCTAAACAAACCACAAATTCACGTAGGTGCAAAACAACAGGATCAACAAGATCCCAGTTCAGACAAAAATTTTACTCTTCAAAAATTTATCATTCAATATAAGCATATAAATTTACATATAACATTGCAACAATAGCTGAGCTGTTACAATAGTATTAAAAATCCCATCGCTGTGGCATAGTCGGTAGAGTCCCTACCTTCCACTCCGGCGACCCAGGTTCGATTCCCGGCGGGGTAAGGGATTTTTAAAACAAATCTCAACCTTGGGACTGGGTGTGTGTAGTGTCCAAGTTGTACCCATTGGGTTTAATTCCTCTAAAAAAAAAAAAATCCCATTATAGTCTTGCTGAATAAGAAGCTTCCTAAATGTGTGGCAAACAAGGGTTCACAAATATGAAAATACATTAGGAGGTAACATTATGAGGTTCTACCTGATTTATTAATGATTCGCTACTTTGGACATACAGAAATATATAAGAGAGAGAAAAATTTCTGTCTGAAGTGAGATTCCTGGATAGCATAATTGTTTAATGCACTAGTATGTAAAACTAGAGATCTTCGGTTCATACCCCAGTTGAGGCAAAAATGTTTCTTCTCAAAAATTAATTTATTGTTAAGTGTCAACAATAATTGAATGAGTCATTTCAATTAATTCTTTTGATTCTGTGGATAATTCTCCAGATCTAGAATAAATACTTCTGGTTATATGTTGAGATTCTATCATTTTTTTTAATTCTACTAGTTCTAAAAGAATGGTATTAGATTCATAATATTTAGCAATAATTTTTGCTTTTCCTAATAATTTTAAGCTTTATATATCATCTACTGTTTTTCTGAAATTCACTTCCTTCATTATTCCATGTTTACATACCTACTTCCATCGTTTCCACGTTAGAATGGATCAACTACACTATTCCTTTACCATTTTCTGACCTTATTCAATAGCAATTTCAGATTCAATGCTTTATCCTGAAAAAGTTGGATCAGTTTTTTTATCCTCTCCTGTAAAATTTGATCAGCTGTAGATGATCCCTTTTCGAAATGACTGATTCAATTAAATCAATGGGCATGGTTGACGTAAAAGAAGATAGGCAACAGTTCATGAAGTTAAGGAATTGGAAAGAAAAACTTATAGACAGAGAAAGAATGGAGGCAGATGTTGAGAAACATCAAGGTTCTTCTTAGGCTGTAGTGCCATTGCTGCTGATAAGACAATTTATTTGCTTTAATTTTTCTTCTTGGCTGAATATGTAAGTAAAATAAAAAAATCAAGAGAAACAAAAATAAAATGCAAAGGACACTACCTTTAAACAAGTTGAAGAGTTTGTTTAATTAGGAGGTTATATTAATGAAAAAAATTCAAATATAAATAAGCAGAAAGATTTGAAAATACAGGAAGAAATATTATGAAGTTTTACCCAATAAATAAGTTTGGTCTTTTTATTATTACCTTATATGGTTGTTTCTGTTGAAACATATGATTCAAGGAATGTTTGCATCATCTTCAGTTGGTACAGACTGATTTTTCCCAATGGCGCAGGGCTGACAACTTGGGAAAAAACACTCTGTACAGGGCAAACATGAAGACGAGGCAAACATGTCTTGAAACATATGTCTAACAGAAACAACCATATGAGGTAAGAATAAAAAGACCAAACTCATTTTATTAAGCAGAAAGATACAAAGTAGTGCCTAATGCTACCATTTAATTGAATCAGAAGATACCATTCAATTATAAAAAAGCAATGTACAGAACATACTTTGAACCTAATAATTTATGGAGCCAAAACATGGAAATAACAAAGAATAATTTAAATAGAAATCAAGGAATGTAGATGAGGTTTTTAAGAAAAACCAAAAGAGATAGACACAAAAATAAGAGAAATTTTGAAGTAGGGATAAAAATAAGATGAAATGGAGGATAGTAGAATAAGATGGTATGGTGATGTTAAAAGAATGAATACAGGAAGGATACCAAGACAAGCACTGAAATTTAGATTAGGAGGGTAGAGACCAAGAAGTTGGCCAAGATATAGATGAAAAGAACAAGTATAAAGAATGTCAAGAAAAGAGGAACTTAATGTATGAAAATAATGGAAGAGGAAACATGGAATGACCAACACAGATGGAGGCTTTTGATCAATACTTAAGCCGTGTAACAGACACACGAGACTAAATGAAGAAAATGCAAGAATTCTCTTTGAATTAAATTAATGTTGGGAAGTACAAATATAAAATCAAACAAAACCAAGACCTATGTAATAAAGCCAAAGACAAAAAATGGAATATTTTAGTAAAGAAGCCAGATATTATTCCAGAATTTCCACGTAAAACTACAGTAGCAACATTTAGACTGCTTTACAGAACATGACTATTTAGCCAAACATTTATATAAAATAGGAATCTACACGAATCCAAATTGTCCTCTATGCAATAAAGACGAAGAAATGAATGAAGAACACCAACAAACCTGTGAAATATTACCTGTTGGATCCACAATAGAGAAATATTGGAGAGCAAGAACGCTAATGGCTTTGGTGCCAAGGCCCAGCATTTGAAAACAACAACAACATGTTGGGAAGTAAACATTATGAGGTATAAACATTGAAATTCATCGGAGAACATTTTTTGACAACTCACCTCAAAAATTTATGAGGTGAGTTATCAAAAAATTTCTCTGATGCATTTCAAATTATCTTTGTAAGTATATTATTTTGTATCAGGTATTAAAACTAGACCTGATTATCAGGAACCAGGTATGCTACCATCTGAGCTAGTACAGTGCACCACTATAATAAGAATAACATTCAAAATGCTCAATTTATATATATGAATGAGATATTTTTACATCTCACCTCATAAAATATCTGTGTTTTCACCGGATTGGTTACAGAAGGCATCCTTTCTATTAACACCTGAACTCCGACTGTTGAAATTCTGTCGTCAATACCAACATTCCAACTGCCACTTTGTGTAGGTTGGATAATCTTCGAGATCAAATCTTGCTCGCTGGGAACTTCAAAATTCCTTGACCTGTATTTGTTCTTCTGAATGTATATATTTCCCAAACGTGAAGAACAAATATAAGTCCATGAATTTTTAAGCTCCTGGCAAGCAAGATTTGATCTCGTTCATCCAACCCACACCAGGTGGCAGTTTGAATGTTGGTGTTGATGGTACAATGTCAACAGTTGGAGTTTAGTTGATGATAGAAGGTATATCTTTTCAAACTGGTCTGGTGAAAATCATAGATGTTTAGATGTTTTATTAGGTGAGATTTAAAAATATCAGATTCTTGAACATATGTAGGAAATAACACTATGAGGTTTATTTTAATTACATTTGAGTTGTGTGTTTTGACTCACCTCATATTTCTTGATTTTTATGCAGACCTGGTTTCGTCGTTAAACTGTGCGACATTCTCGATGCTTCTCAAGTTGTGAACTCAAATATCAGATTCTACTAATTAATTTACTCACTGGCACTATCATACCCATAGGTTCATGGCTGCATGGACATAGCCCTCCATACATCACTATCCTGAACTAATGTTTTCCAATCATCCCCTGTATAATCTACTTCCTTAAAATTAGTTAATGTTTTTCTCCCACTTCATTCTTGGTCTACCAACTGGCCATATTCCCTCTGGTTTTCCTACAAGAAGCTTCCACGCCTCTTCATTCCCCATTCGTGCCACATGTCCTGCTCATTGCAGTCTACGAGACTTAACCATTCTAATTAATCTGGTTCCCTATAAAGCTCCTACAGCTCACTGTTACGTAGTCTTCTCCATTTTCCTGTGGGTTCATCTTTCTTTGGTCCAAAAATATTTCTAAGAACTTTATTCTCAAATAGTCTTAATCTTTTCTCCTTCCATGTTTCGCAACCATATAATTGGGAGAATAACAGTTTTATATGTTTTCAGTTTAACATTTTTTGAGAGAAGTTGACATTTATCTAAATTGATAATTTACCTCATAGTGTTACCTTACATAGTAGTTTTATTAAAATAAAAATGCTGTTTAAAAATTAAACAAACATACTTGAACCTATTTTTTGTTTATTTCCAGCAAATTTACATTGAAACTGCTATCTGAGGTAGTTAGAAATTTTCCAGCTGACACTGTTGATTTTTTTTGAGAGCATAATATGAATCCATAGGTCCTCTAATCTGAGATGAAACGCTAGCACGAGAATTATTTTTATTCTCCTTATCATCCATTCCTCTTACTGGTTCTATCTTGTTCAACAAGCCACTGGTACCCTGTAATAAAAATAACAATACTTCATCAATCAAATGTTATCTTTCATTGAATCAAACATATTTAGGCTGTTATTCTAAAGTATGCACTATACAAATTACAAGAGCTGTAAGTCTAAGAAGATTCAGGTAGGCAAACAATTTTCAAATACTTTTGAAATTCATAATAGATTACAAAAAGGAGATGCACTATCACCTCTCTATTCAATTTTGTACCAAGGGTGTTTCACGTCTAGAAAATAGCATTTCTCTTATGGAATAATTCTTACTAAAAATTCTTACTAAAAAGTGCCTTATTATGTGAGATTAATTATTAATTAATTCAGTTGAAATAAATAATTAAGTTAATTATTAGTTTCACTATAACTTCACCAAGAAAGTAGGCGCCTGATTTATAAAAAAAATACCATTATAGAGTTATAATTATCACCCAATCATTTAATAAATTTAGGGGGGATGAACTCAATTACTGGAACAGTGGATAGAGGGGATTCCACTGTTTTGTCATGTACAGCCATGGTCGAAGAAGAGTATGCAACTAATATATCATGTGTGGTTTACTT
>JASPKZ010006296.1:0-24058 GCA_030220185.1 Diploptera punctata | reverse complement strand
TATATAAGAAAAGATCGTACAACATTGGAGATGTTTAAAATGGTTTAACAGTGTTGCAAAATGTTTAAACGTGTTTAAAAGGTTAGTGCATCAGGGAATAAGATATTGAATTGAACAATTTTTGCGACCTGAAGTGTACAAACGCCTTTCATTCCACTTGGCTTAATCATCTGATTTATCTTTCAATTCGTTATTCGCCCCTGTATGTAAAAGTCGGTAATATTCTTGCTCACAAAAACATTAAAAATATAGACTTTTTCCATCTCATCTCGAGTTCCGATTGAGGATATAAACATTATAATATTTTGTTTTGTTTTAGAAAATTCTTTGCATTTCGTTTTTTTTTATTACAAGTACATTCCAAAGAAATAAGAAGTTTAGATATTAATTAACAGCTCGATTGAAATAATTAACGACTGCCGATTTCAAGTGGGTTTATAAAAGATTCACTTACGGAATTTTTTACTTATTGTATTTTGCACTGAATAAAATTTATATCACAGATGGCTGTTTGTTTTATTAATCACACACACAAATTCCGTTCGAAAATATAAGTCTGGAGAATAGTTTAATGCATTTGAGCAAAGTCCACAAAATTCCCTTAAAATTTTTTAGATAATCGCCAACTGGATTGTTTAGTCAATAAGGATACATGTCAGGAGTCAACCTAAATTGAAATTTGAAGAATAGATGAAATAGATTATAGTTAATTACGATTAAATTTATCCGTATAATGGCATTAATTATTGTTTTCGGCGTTATTTTTGCTGGAGTGATATAACTTAAAATTTCCTTGCAGAGAGTAATTATCAAGGTACATGTGGAGTGGTCCTACTTCTTTTTGATTCGATAATTTTAGGAGGAATTGTCCCAACAGCATGAAACTAATTTCATTTCAGTAATTCCCTAGTATATTACTGTATTTTATTCGAAACCTAGTGATGACTAAAGTTTTGTGAAATAAATTTCTTCACTCAGTCACTGGAAACTGTAGGGTTATGTTCGCGCGGACATAGGTCCAGTGCAATGTTTCCAATCATCCACTGTATAATCTCTTCCCTCAAATCTTAAATCTGTATTCCACTCCTCATTCTTGGACTATCACAACTAGGGTTTTCCCTCTGGTGTTCCTACAAGAAGCTTCATGTAATTCTTTCATCCCCCATACGTGCCACAATTATCCTGCCATCACAGTTTACGCGACGTAACTGTTATATATTTGGCTTCGTATACACATCATGTAGCTCTCCATTCACCTGTCTGTTCATCTCTTTTGGCCCAAAAATTTTGCTATGAACTTTATTCTCAAATGCTCGTATCTTTTTTTTGTTCCTTTTATTAGTAAGTAGTCCATGTTCGCATCCATATCTATATAAGTGGGAGGAATAACTGTTTATATGAGTCAATATTTAGTTTGGATAAGGTTGTATAAATCGTTCGTACATAAATTCTTGTAAGTTCTATAGAATCGCAGTGCGCATGCGCTAGTTGCAGGGAGTTGCTGCTAACAGTTAATGTAGCTTCCGGTAGATGGCTTTCTGAAGTCGGTCGTTAACAACTTTGGGAATAAATTCCCAAACGCTAAAAAACTTGGACGTGCATTATTATTTATTTACAAATGCAAAAAAAAAATGGACGAGACTAACTCCCTATTTCCTAACCTAACAAACCAATTACATGTATATTATTAACAATGTATGCACTAGTTTTACGTACACTAACACTAAATATGGTTTCGGAATTATTTTCAAATGTTTGTGCGATCTGCGATGTGAGGGTCTCCTATCGGAGGTTACATTGAACACATTTCCACGCCTGTAGAACTCGATGTACAATATTCGCGTAATTTAGAATATATTTAAAAAATATCGTATGAAACGTTTGTAAAATGGTTTCAAAATGTTTAAAATATTACAAAAACGTTATTATAAATGGTTGATTGTTAAAGGTGTTTAGTGCATCAGTGGCATAAGAATATTACGTGGGAAAATTGTGTGCGACGGTTTTTTATACACCACAGCCTTTAGTTTGAAAATGACAGCTTCGCTGTAGACACGTGTTGACTTAATTTTTAATTGATGAAATGGGTGCAGTGACTACATGTTTAACGGTTTTATGTCAAAGTAAATCATTAGTTTATTAAGTGAATTTCATACTATAAAATAGAAATGTAACATTACATATTTTGTCTATTTTTATTACATAGGGCCTATTTATGCACATATTTAGAGATAAACATTACATAAAAACGCGAGCTCAATTTATATTGTGAAATAATATTCATTAACCAGTGTTGCAATTCCTAGATTGTAACAAGTCAATGTTATCTTTTCGTCTTCACTATCTTCTCGGTTTTAATTTTAGGATTTATTATTTGTCCGCTTACATTTCTCATATTTCTTCCCACCCATAAACATACCATGTAAAAAAATAAATTTAACGATAATATCTCTTTCAAAACTAAATAAAATGTGTATATAATTGTAGTAAGGTCGATGGTGTTATTTCGAGAAAAAAATTGTGAATACCGCGAATCAGATCCAGGGGAAACTAGCGCTGGTTCTGATAAAATAACGCCGATCGAATACCGTGAATCAGAACCAGGGGCAACGAGCGCTGGTTCTGATAAAATAACGCCGATCGAATACCGTGAATCAGATCCAGGGGCAACGAGCGCTGGTTCTGATAAAATAACGCCGATCGAATACCGTGAATCAGATCCAGGGGCAACGAGCGCTGGTTCTGATAAAATAACGCCGATCGAATACCGCGAATCAGATCCAGGGGCAACGAGCGCTGGTTCTGAGCCGATCAAAAATACAAATACTGTACATTTAATTGTTAGTGTGGTCTAACGAGATGCCGTGCAAATTGAAAAGAAATCATATTAGCATCATAATTCGATGGATGCTCAACACGGAAAGAGCAGCCGATTTGTCTAAAAGCACGTAGGCCTAACTTTGTGTACATATGTTTACTAGTACAATATATTTTATACGAGTATTAAAAGTTATTGTATTGTAAGCCTATGTTTTCCCTTTACAGAGATTTAGGCGCTCTTCCCCTACAGGGAAGAATTTGAACCATACTAATTTAGTTACACTTGTAAGGATATGGAACTTGAGTAAGTTTCATTAAGCTGTGATTAAATCAAAATAGGAAAATAAAAGTATCTACGTTAATCTAATGTAGGCCTACTATCAATGGCACCCAAACTGTACTCCCTAGTTAAATTACAAAGGAAAATTATCCTATGAGACCAGTAGTATCTCCATCACACAAAATGTCTAAAAAACTAATAAATATAATTTCATCTAACACTAAGTTCAATCTAATTTACAGTATAAAAAACTCTATTGAATTAATTGACAATATAAAGAACATTGATTTGCCTAATAACTTAATTTTAGTTTCTTTTGATGTTAATGAATCTGTTCCCCAGTATACCTACTATTGGTGTAATAGAGATTATTAATAGAATGTTACTAACTAATAAAGTGAATGTTTTGTAGTTGAATAAATATTACACGCTCTTACAAACATGCTTACATCAAAACTACTTTGAATTTAATAACAATTGTACATAGCTAAAGATGGTTTGATTATGGGTGATCCATTGAGCCCTCTTTTGGCAGAGCTTTTTATGGATGACTTAGAACAAACCATACATAAGAATGTATTAGCTAGAAACGTTCTATTTTGGTATCGTTATGTAGATGATGTCATAGCAGGCTTCACAGGAACCAAAAGGCAATTGAATTCCTTTTTAAATTTTATTAATAACATTCACAGAAGTATTAATTTCACAATGGAATTAGAAACAAATAATAGTATAAATTTCTTGGATTTATCAATAAAACACATTGATAATAAGTTAGAGTTTGGTATCTTTCATACTGATACCGATATCCATAGTTCTTCTCTTCACCCATATACTCATAAGATGGCAGCCTTTAATAGTTACATTCATAGACTTTTAAATATCCCTCTTTCACCCTTGGAATATAATAATGAATTGAATATTACTAAACAATTAGCTATTAATAATAACTACGACCCTAATATTTTAGAATATTTAATTAAGAAAGCTCATTACAAAAAAGCAATTAACAAAGTTTTTCCTTCACCCAAAGAAAACATAAAGAAATATGTTGTAATGTCATACATAGGCCCACTTTCAAATAAGATATCTAAACACTTTAAAAAGTTGAACATTCATTTGGCATTTAAAACTAATAAAACTTTACAAAATATAATAAAAATCAACAAAACCAATATTAAAAAAGAAAAATTATCAGGTGTATATAAATTGGAAGTGTGGCACATGAACACTGTGACATTGTCTATATAAGGACAAAACTAGTAGACCGTTTATCTCTCGGATAAATGAACCCATGAGAGCATATCACAGAAATTTCGAATATTCAAAATATTCTAACCACCTATTCCAATTTAATCATTGTTTCGATTATTCCAATTTTGAAATTTTATATGTTTTTTGATAAGGGTACATAAGTTTAGATCTTTTGGAGGCTGTAGAAGATTAGTTAAATTGAAAAGTTAGTAACCTACCTGTTAAATTCTCAACTTGATTTGGAATGAATCCCTTTCTTAAATTCCAAAATTAAATAGATATTGTTTGTATTGTTGATTAGATCAGTTGGAACACAATTCATATTTGTTGACATGTCTGAAGAATTAACAGTGTACCGACACCTGCTGTCAACTTAATTATTTAATACATATTGAAAATCAAATAAATCTACGTTTTTATTTTTCTTTAAATTAATAAATATGGAATTTCATCAAGTAAACACCAACTTAATTGATTATTTAATAAGTGGAATTAATTACGTTCAATACAATTAGAAAATAAACATTTTTTAAAATAAATGTGATAATTAACATCTGTATTCAAAACCGCCATAATTTTACAGAACCATTGTTCATAAACAATTTGATCATATTGCTAATTAAATTAATATTGACAGTACAAACTGACTTAAATAAATAATAGTTTAAAAAAACTAAAACAACACGCTTTGTTACAAAACCGAATTAAAAAATGAAAAACAATTTCAATTCCCTACTCGATTGGGATAAAATTAAAGTTGTCAACAAAAAAATCATCTCCAAAACATAGAGAATAAAATTAAGGCTATCTACAAAAAAAAATATAATTTTCCATGAAAAGCGTGGGGTACTCTATAAAAGTTAATATATTTGATAATAAACAGATATTGGTAAAAGTAAAGTTTCTAAGAAGGAAACGTAAAACCATAAAAAGCACTCCACACTTTTCATGGTGAAATTATTTTTTTATAGACAACCCTAGTTTTATTCTATATGAGTTGGAGATGATTTTTTTGTTGACCACTTTAATTGTATGCCAAGCCCGTTGGAAATTAAAATTATTTTTCACTTTTTAGTTCGGTTTTTTAATAAAACGTGTTGTTTTAGTCATTTTAAACTATTACACTAGTCAACAGTGGTATTTGTTACTTACTTACTCACTGGCACTATCGAACCCGTAGGTTTATGGCCGCACGTACATAAGCCCTCCACACATCCCTATCGTGAGCTAATGCTTTCCAATCATTCCCTGTATAATCCACTTCCCTCAAATCATAGTTAATGTTATTCTCCCACCTCATTCTTGGTCTACAAACTGGGAGTTTTCCCTCTGGCTTTCCTACAAGAAGCTTCCATGCACGTCTTTCATTCCCCATACGCGCAATATGTCCTGCCCATCGCAGTCTACGATACTTAACTGCTCTTATTATATCTGGCTTCCTATAAAGACCAAGTAGTTCATTGTTATGTAGTCTTCTCCATTCACCTGTCTGTTCATCTTTCTTTGGTCCAAAATTTTTTCTAAGAACTTTATTCTCAAATACTTGTAATCTCCTTTCCTCCCTTAAAGTAAGAGTCCATGTTTCGCATCCATATAATATAACTGGTAGAATAATAGTTTTATATATTTTCAGCTTAACGTTTTTGAAAGGAGTTGGGACATCAAAAGTCTATGCAATGCATAATAGCATGCATTTCCAGAATTGAGCCTATGTTTAATTTCTTTGTGCATCTCATTCCTATTTGTGATTACTGTTCCTAGGTATTTGAATTCAGCCACTTCCTCAAAATTTCCCTCATTTGTCATTAGCTGTCAATTTCCATTATATAATGAATTTCTACGTGTGACCATATATTTAGTTTTACTGATATTTACTTCCAGTGCTAATTTCTTAGTGTTACTCAATAGTGTGTGCGTGTTGGCCTTTAGTATCTCCTCGCTGTCGGCCAGTAGTACTACATCATCAGCATAAACTAACAGCTTATTATTACCATTCAGTTGTAAGCTTTCCTCATTCTCTAAAGATTTAATGGCATGCTCTAGTACAAAATTAAATAGTAGAGGAGACAGTGCATCTCCTTGCTTCAACCCATTCTGGATTTCAAAAGTGGTATTTGTTGCCCTTTATAAATGATTAATTTCGGATAATATATTTATGCTCACAATTTATGAAACTGTCAATGATTTTGGAAGATTTACTCTAGTTTTTTATCTGTATGTTCATTTTACACTACTAAAATCGGAAAATATGAATAAATATAACAGATATATTTATAATGTCAATTGTTTTTTAAAAAATTAGTAGGCCTATAAACCGACGTAAATAGAAAGAAAAATATCCAAAACTCATGTTATACTTCAGTAAATGCCTTTTATAAGATTTTCTTCCATACTTTTTAGGGGACAATTTATTTTTTTTAAAACCAGCAGTAATCTGCCATCATGTGACTGTCCCATCTACCCTGATACCTTTCCTCCATTACTTTTATATTCTAGTGAAAGCGCACTCCCTGTTCGTCGCTACAATTTTTCAAATTATCCGAAAATCTATCCAGGTAACTGTTGAGAATGTGTAACTTTATACTCGTATTTGCTCCTAGAATCTTGAGAATCATGTCAAAATGTTTGCACAATTTCTTTAAAATTTGGTGCTTTATAGATACCTAGGAAATTTTTTACTACCAATACAAAACCCTTCCAAGCTTCACTTTCCGGAACAGTCATAACTTTGATAAAATTTGCATCTTTCATCAATTGCCGAATTTGAGGACCATCAAATATTTCGCCTTTTAACTTTTACATACTGAGCTTAGGAAATGTTCTGCAAATGTATTTGAAACATTTTCCTTCCTTGTCCAACGCTTTGACGAATTGTTTTATCATATCCAGATGCACGTCGTGAGTACTTTAATTTTGTCAAATAACTGAGATCACGCCCGATGTGCGAAGTGAGAGGCGTGAGAGCGGGGATCACGTGATGTTTGTATTTGCGAAAAAATGGCCAAATATCAAATTATGACTGGAAACATAATTTTTTTTTTAGTAACAAGCCGTTTACTGTTTAAGATATAACTTATTTACTTACTCACTGGCAATATCGAACCCGTAGGTTCATAGCCGCACGGACATAAGCCCTCCACACATCCCTATCCTGAGCTAATGTTTTCCAATCATTCCCTGTATAATCTACTTCCCTCAAATCATAGTTAATGTTATTCTCCCACCTCATTCTTGGTCTACAAACTGGGCGTTTTCTCTCTGGCTTTCTTACAAGAAGCTTCCATGCACGTCTTTCATTCCCCATACGCGCAACATGTCCTGCCCATCGCAGTCTACGAGACTTAACTGTTATTATTATATCTGGCTTCCTATAAAGACCATGATGTTCATTGTTATGTAGTCTTCTCCATTCCTGTTCATCTCTCTTTGGTCCAAAAATTTTCCTAAGAACTTTATTCTCAAATACTCGTAATCTCCTTTCCTCCCTTAAAGTAAGAGTCCATGTTTCGCACCCATATAATATAACTGGTAGAATAATAGTTTTATATATTTTCAGTTTAACGTTTTCTGAAAGGAGTTGGGACATCAAGAGTCTATGCAATGCATAATAGCACGCATTTCCAGAATTGAGCCTATGTTTAATTTCTTTGTGTATCTCATTCCTATTTGTGATTATCGTTCCTAGGTATTTGAATTCAGCCACTTCCTCAAAATTTCCCTCGTTTGTCATTAGCTGTCCATTTCCATTATATAATGTATTTCTACGTGTGACCATATATTTAGTTTTATTGATATTTACTTCCAGTCCTAATTTCTTAGTGTTACTCAATAGTGTGTGCGTGTTGTCCTTTAGTATCTCCTCGTTATCGGCCAATAATACTACATCGTCAGCATAAACTAACAGCCTATTAACACCATTGAGTTATAAGCCCTCCTCATTCTCTAAAGATTTAATGGCATGCTCTAGTACAAAATTAAATAGTAGAGGAGATAGTGCATCTCCTTGCTTCAACCCATTCTGGATTTCAAAAGTGTCCGAAAACTGTTTGCCTACACGCACCCTACTCTTTGTGCCATTTAGACACATTCGTATAAGTCTAACTTTTTAGAAATTTCGATCTCCAGCAGGATACTATATAACTTCTACCTCTTAATTGAGTCATATGTTTTTTTGAAGTCTACATATAGTTGATGTACAGTACCATTATATTCCCATTTCATTTCTAAAATCTGTCTTATACTAAAAATGTTATCTGTTTAGACCTGTTTCTTCTAAATGCACATTTATGATCTCCTAGAGTGTCATCAATATAGGGAGTAAGTCTGCTTACTAATATATTTGTTAGAATTTTGTACGAAGTTGAAAGTAATGAGATGCCCCTGAAGTTGTTGTAAACAGTTTTATCTCCTTTCTTATAAATTGGTACGATGATTGACTCCTTCCATTCATATGGAACAGCTTCTTTTTCCCAAATCATACTAAGCAACCAGCGTATCTTGTCCATCAATTTTTCTTCCCCTGATTATATCAGTTCTGCTGGGATCTCATCTGAACCTGATGCTTTATACATCTTCAATTTTTCAATCGCCATTTCAACCTCTAATGCACTTGGTTCTGCGACTAGCATTTCTGCTGTCTGTAAATTATTCTCCTCAATGTCCTGTTCTGTATGTACATTTAATAGCTGATAAAAGTAACTTTTCTATCAGTTTAATATAATCCTGGAATCTGCAATCATATCCCCATTTTCATTCCGAATTATGTTTGTTCTAGCCTGAAACCCTTTCTTCTCTATACTAATTCCCTGATATAATTCTCTAATGTTCCTATTTTTTGCATTCATTTCAAGATCATTAATCTTCTCTCTCAAATATTCCCTCTTTTTACTCTATAGTAACTTGGTGGTTTCCCGTCTAACACTACCCAATTGCTCTAAATTTACCTCATTTGGCTCGTGTAACCATTTCATTTTTGCTAGCTTTCTTTTCTTTACAATGTCGGCACATTCCTCATCAAACCATTTCTTGTTTTGCCTCTTTTTTAAACAACCAATGCTTTCTGATGCTGACAATTTAATAGTATCTCTTATAGCCTCCCATTCTTTATTTATATCAGTTTCTTCTTCGTTTGCCACATTGTCCTCTGAAGATTCCAGTACTTCAAATCTATTAGCAATTATGATTTGGTATTCTTGCCGCATTTCATCATTTTTCAAGTTTTTTAATTCATATTTTACAGAATCGTCTTTAGCATTTGTTCCTCTCGTAAGCGATAGCCGTTGTCTGATTTTCACCCTGACCAGATGATGATCTGAATTGCAGTCTGTCCCTCTAACTGATCTAACATTAATGATGCTACTGTGCCAGCGTTTATCCACTAATACATGATCTATCTGGTTCCGAGTTTCTCCATCTGGGGACGTCCTATGGACAATAATTTTATTTACTTAAGAGTTGGAGATACCTTCATTGT
The DNA here is from genome assembly GCA_030220185.1 of Diploptera punctata. Lineage (NCBI taxonomy): Eukaryota > Metazoa > Arthropoda > Insecta > Blattodea > Blaberidae > Diploptera > Diploptera punctata. The sequence goes on along the minus strand of JASPKZ010006296.1, from coordinate 14,231 downwards.
GAAGGACACTGACAAATACATTGACTTTCACTTGACTTGCGGCCCATTAGCGAAGACACTATGTGGGTAGCGTGAGTTGACGACTCAATGCTTGCAGTCATTTTTCCCGCTATCGGCCGCAGGTCAAGTGAAGCCACTGTATCTGTACATATATATGTATATATATATATATATATATATATATTTATTTAATTTTCTTTTTCAGACTCTACGGTAGATATAATGTAGTTGTGCTTCAAGAATATCTGCAACTGTTTTGCAAGAACATGCCAGTTATTCACTAATACATGATCTATGTGGTTCCGAGTTTCTCCATCTGGGGACGTCCAGGTATATTTTTGAATATCCTTATGCTGAAATGTTGTGCTCTTAACAATGAGATTCTTTGATGTGGCAAAGGTGACTAATCTAACCCCGTTGTCGTTACTATCTTCATGAAGACTGAATTTGCCTATTGTTGTTTGAATATATCTTCCTGCCCCACCTTTGCATTAAAATCTCCTAAGACAATTTTCGTATGATATCGGGAAAGGCTATCAAATAATCATTCTAATTCTTCATAGAATTCATCCTTGATCTTGTCATCTTTATCTTCTGTAGGAGCATGTACATTTACAATTATAAAATCATATCGTTTACCCTCTAGAATTATGTATGATATCCTATCACTAACAAACTTAATATCTCGGATAGCGGATAGGATCCTCCTTCTGACTAAAAAACCCGTTCCAAATGCAGGTCTTTCTGCACCCCCGTAGTATAATGCAAAGCTTCCAGATTCCTGACTACCTTCTCCTGGCCACCTAACTTCCTGTAAAGCGACTATATCCAAGGGCGATTTATCTAATTCCCGCGTTAATATTTCTAGTGCCCCGATATTGTATAAAGTCCTAACATTCCATGTTCCTAGGAACATGTCCCTGTGTTTGAGCCTTTGGCATGGGTTCCCTGAAGTAGTCCTCGCCCGGAGAACCGAATGGGGGACTATTTGACCTCCGGAAAATTTTACTCCAGTTGAACCCACGTCCGCATTTCTTGACGGTTGTATTTTTACGGTGAAAGATCATCACTCTTTCGACCAAGGTACTTTTTTCGTCTGGCTTATCACCCTCGACCAGTCCGGCATGGGTAACCCTATCGGCAGCAATGCTACCGCCGGCATAGCTCTCGGGATCATTTAAGCACGCAAGCCACTCCACCACGACAAGGTAAAGATACCTTCGAGGTCTGTTTAAGTTATAAGATACGCAAAAATCATAAAAACTAGAGCACATTCAGCACTTTCACGAATATATTCGTAAACTGGGCACTTGAAAACACAGAAATTGGCTGAGATATCCAGGGCAACAACAATTTTTTTTGTGGAACTGTGTTATTTATGTTTTGTTGTTTAGTTTAATTGATTGTCATAAACCGGAATCCCATGAAAGTTCAATTACTTACGGTACTTTTAGTGTCTACGCACGAATAAAATTTTATATTTTTAAATTATTATCATCTAACATTATATTATAATAGTTTTAATATATATATATATATATATATATATATATATATATATAGTTACAGCTAATCGTATCCTTCTCATATTTTTTGGATAGATTACAATGAGGTAAGTTTACAAAATTTTCGTTAATATTTTACAGAATAAGATAAAAAATGTAAATGTCTTTAAATTCGATACCATTATATTATGAGTTAAAGTAATACTCTTCTAAAAAATCCTCCGGGCCGGATTTGAACCTGCGACCTATGGATTACTGAAATTATGTACCACTACAGACCACCGCACTTCCAACTGAGCTACCAGAGGATATAATATTAATTTCTTACAATGATGGACTAAAAAGTCGATACGTCCGCAACCTATTATACCGGCCTTTATTTTTTTGATGTCCTGATGATCCTGGCCAGGATCTTATAAAACATTTATGAAATTGTTGTATTATCATTGGTCCTTTACAAGTATACAAAGTTTCAAGTCGATGTAATGTTTTTAAGTGGGTGAAAATAGTATTGAAAGATTCCGTTACATAGATAGACAGATGCAGGTCAAGCTAATATTAAGCGTGTAAAAATAATTCATTGCAAGCATGTTTGTTATATATCTGACACAATCGAACCCGTCGGTTCATGGTCGGGCGGACATAAGCTCTCAATACATCCCTGTCGTGAGCTAATGTTTTCCAATCTTTCCCTGTATAATCTACTTCCCTGAAATCATAGTTAATGTTATTCTCCCACCTCATTCTTGATCCATCAGCTTGGCGTTCTTCCTCTGTTTTACCGTCAAGAAGTTTCCATTCACTTCTTTCATTCTCCATTCACCTGTCTGGTCATTTCTCTTTGGTCCAAAAATTTTCCTGAGAAAATTATTCTTAAGTACTCGTAATCTCTTTTCCTCCTTTAAAGTAGGTGTCCATGTTACGCATCCGTATAATATAACTGGTAGAATAATATTTTTATATATTTCCAGTTCAATGTTATTTAGAAAGGAGTTAGGACGTCAAGAGTCTTCGTATTAATAATACATAATAGCATGCATTTCCAGAATTGAGCCTATATTTTATTTCTTTTTGAGCATTTCATTCCTATTTGTGATAATTGTTCCTACATATTTGAATTCAGCCACTTCCTCAAAACTTCCCTCATTTTTCATTATTTGCCCATTTCCATTATACCGTATAATGTATTCCTATGTGTGACCATGTATTTAGTTCTATTGATATGTAATTCCAGTCCCAAGTACTGAGTGTTACTCAATAATGTTTGCGTGTTGGCGTTTAGTATATCTTCGCTATCTGCCAATAGTACTAAATCATCAGCATAAACTAACCGCTTCTTATTACCATTGAGTTTTTGGTCATCTTAAAATCATTAATTAAAATATTTGCTCGTAAACTAATAGAAAAATTCACGTTTCGATATTAGTTTACTATTTTTTTGCCACATCATCAGTTACCGGTTTTAAACATCGCAGAATTTTCAGAAATTCTACTTTACATTTGAATTAAGTGTAAGTTACGTTCGTGTCAGTGTTGTGGGTAGTCGATAATGTGTTCTACCGGTGAATTTAACTTGCTTGTAGATTTTAAAGTCCCGCGCCCAGCTGTAACAGCTGAGGAGACCCGACATGCTGGGTGGTCGTCTACCTAAGGGATTAACACATGTGGATATGAAGCCAGCAGCCGGCTGGTAGACCAAGGGCCTTTTTCGCCTGACGTGCTAGGAGTTGGAAGATGTTAAAATAATATTTCGTATTAATAGTAGGGTTATAATATTTGTATTCATTGCCAGAAGTTTGTCATTTCGACATTTATGGTATTCTCTCGTGGAATTGGCGTATTGCAACCCACTTCTGAGATTGAGGCGCCTGGAAGGCGGGGTTACGCTGCCCCGCTGATATAATGGTAACGGTAATGTTGTGACAGCAGATGTCTTAATTCTAAATATACGGTAATCTAATAAGGTGAATATTAATGACGATAATGGCCAGATGATATTTAGGGAGCGTTTGGGCCCGAGGTTTCTTGACATTTGCCTTTCAGGTGAGTAAAAACTCTGCAAAAAACTCTTGTCCCGATGGGGGACGGAACCCGAGCCCGCTACGTGGCAAGGCAGCACGAATTCTTGAGACCACAGCAGTTGACAGGGCATAACAATAATAATATAATATTGTAATAATACAACAATAATAATAATAATAATAATAATAATAATAACTTGTTTTCATCGTATCATCGTAATCATACGTAGAGCCATTTACTTCTCGGGGTTTCAATCCACGATTTTGGTTCATATATATTTGTGATGATTATTATAAATAAAGAAACCGGATTGTTAAATATTCATAAAAATTATAGCAATTATAAACGTTCGAACTAACTTCAGTTATGCTAATGTACTGAAAATATATATACACTGAAACAATGTTTATTTTTTACAACTTTATTTGGTATACAATATACGCATTATTTTCTAACTCTAGCATTCAAATAAGTATTTCCTATAAGAACTAAATCAAATATTTACAGTAAATCAATTTAATAACGCAACATAATTACAATGAATGTTTTGTACAGTCCTGTTCGTTCGTTGAACAGTGATATATTAAAATAATCATTGATATAGTTATAAAATTTATTATGATTCCATATATTTACATTTTACTTAAAACGTTTTATTTAGGGGTTAGAATTGAATTGGCATATATTTAATTTGCGAATTTAATAATCGTGTATATATATGCTTGCGTTTCCAAATAATTCCTCCAAGATGAATAAACAACAAACGAAAGGGGCAGAAACGAAGCAATAAGAGTAATGAACAGAGGCACGGTTATATATCATCACATAGAAGCAACGACAAATAATACAAATGCAATATTCAGTAATATTGCTCTTCGTAACATTATAAGAGATACAAAGAAAGGGCATAGATAATAACAAGAGTATTCCACAATAAAAATAAAATCTATCAGAGTGAGGTAAAATTTTTATACTATGTATGCTTAATTGTGAACCCTAGAATAACTGTACCGAAAATAACTTCCGATTTGCGGATGGGAACAGCTAGAATGGGTGCAGAAAGAGTATGAAATTTTATTATAAATGTCAGGTACAAATGCAAAGAAAAGGCCATACGTAAGCGAAGATATAGAAGGAAGTGAATCCAATTCATACATGTTAATAAGGATAAAAAGTGGTAATTTTTTCCACCTGATGGAAAGCAAATGTAGGATTGAAAAGTAGTAATTAATATGTAAGATGAACGGGTGGAGGCAATGTGACAAGCGCGGGTTTCCGTTTCATCTACATCTGCAGGTGACTTCAAAATAAAACAGGAAAATTATCTAAGTGTTAAGTAAAAATTTTAATTTGTATGCTGTATCCAGGATATTAGAGACGTTTTAAATTCTACCAAGACATCGATCCAAAATATGATGGTTGAAAAAAATAGAATATGGTCATCATTTAACTATCTCAACCCGATAGAAGATTGTCAACAAGCGCTGACTGCATAAAACACCAAAGTCAAAAAGTTATCTGAAAAGAGGTGAGATAAACGGCGGACTTTTATTGACTTGCATTGTACCCAAAAATAATTGCCAGTATGTAAAAAAAAAATGATTTCATAAAAGAGTAAGGGCACAAACTAAATTTCATAATTTGTGTGTTGCATTTAAAAAAGTTTTAATTTCGTTCGCCCAATTTTAAATTGCATGATAAAATAGCACAGACCGAAATTGTGAGGACATTTGACAAGAATGGCGAATGAAAGAAGTGCATAGAAACGCCTTGTAGGAAAACCTGAGGGAACGTTTCCAGTACGCTAGTGATGAATATGGCGGGAAAATGATGTTAACCATGATTTAAGGGAATTGGATTATGCAGGGGATGATTGGAAAGTATCTCGGAATAGGGATGTGTTGATAGCTTATTTCCGCGAGGGAATGGACCTACGTGTTCGATAGTGACAATGAGTACGTTAATAAATATTAGTAGTGCATTTCGTTTCTACACAATTTGCATTTATTAAGGGAGTAGTTTTATTTAAAAAAGTACATTTTGTTATTTAAGTAGAAACAATAATCAATACTTCTAAAATGCATTGCAAATCACCGCGGAGGTTACGTAAAATGTTAAAATATTAAATCAAGTGCCTGATATATCAGTCGACGTAAACTGAAATTACTTTCTGATTTTGAAAAATCGTCAAACATTTAAAACAATGTTTTCAATTGAGGGCGACTGAGATCTCTGACAATTATTTTAATACAGAGCTATTGACAAAGAGGGGACAAAATTCAAAAATTTATTTCTTCCAATCTACAGAAAATAAAAACACAATTCCAACGTTCCTGGAAAGAGAAATGTTCAAATGTCACTATTTTATGCATACAATATGAGCACCATCTGTTACACGATAAATATCAAAACGGATGCTCATTTCTTGCCCCATACGAATTAAGAGATATTTAGTTACCGAATCCAGTTCTATGACGAAAATTATCAAGAGTGTCAGGCATAGAGGAGATAAAAACACGGTCTTATACGAAACCCCACAAATAAAGAAACACAGGGCTAGGTCTGGTGACCTGGGAGGCCACCGGGAACGTAATTGACCTTCTGCTCCTCCGCTTTCAATCCAACGTCCTATTGTGTCGCCAATTTTATACAAACAGTCAACATTACAATCAACAGCGTCTATGAGGCCGTGATAGAAGATTCAAACTTATCTCTTTCCTTGAACGTTGGAATTGTGTTATTTTCTGTAGTTTGGAAGAAATAAATGTTTGAAATCTGTTCCTTCTTTTGAATAGCCCCACATTTTAAAATAAATAATGTTTTCTTTTACGATATATAGTTATTTTTATTTTATATATCAAATAAAACACAAGACTAAATAAACAAGATCCCAAAACATGAAATTGATTCACTCCATATACTTGTAATAAGATTACTATCCTCGTAAATGTTATGTAACATCTTGTATTCGCTTCATCTGTAGATTTATTCACAGAAAATATTGTGTATAAAGGACATTAAAAATATACCATAAAATAATTAATTTCAATAGTATGTTACAAATTTTAGACCTATAATTCTAGCAAACAAGACTTTACTTTTCCAACTATTACAGTACTGTTATTTCTGTGTGCATTCAAATTTTATCTATTTTTGTTTCAGGTGATGGAGCAGAAAATTGACTTGCTTATTTATAATTTAACAACAAGGTTGCCAAGAGCAATGGTTAAGTATAAAACGCCAAGAAAAATTATCGACAAGTTTAAGGGCATGTTTCGATTATTCGATGGAGGGTTGGAGATTTCAGTAGCAAATAAAATATGTAACATTGCTGTACTAGCTCTGAATTTGAAACCTCATCAAGAATGGTTCTATGCAGCTTACCAATATATAATACCTAAAGTTATATCTACAGAGGTATCCACGATAGAATTTTCTCAAGACTCTCGTCACATGAATTTAGACAATTTAAGGAAAGGTCCGAACCCATGTTTGTTAACTGCAATATTTCGACATCTACCTGAATTAAAAAATCTCGTAACCCTGAATTTAGGAAAAATTGACTTTACTGATAAAGAATATTTAAAGGATTCATTCCACACAGTCGAAAATGTTGCAATAACATTTCCAAAAATCTTTGCAAGAATTTTGTGCTTCAGGATTATTTGTAAACGATTCATTAATAAAAACTCTATGTTTATGTTGCAGAGACTTGAGAAGCTTAAATATCAATAGATCGAATGTTAGTCCAAATTGTACAGTCAGTATTCTGGAATTGAAGAAATTGGAAAAGCTATTAATGTCGGACTCTAAATATCACTTTTTTGACGATCACATTATGGACTTGTTAATGGGACTACGGATGAATACAGATTCCGATAATCCTTTTCCGAAACTGTGAGTGTTACAATTGGATAACATGTCCGAATTAAACTTGGAATTTCTTGTTGAAAATTTCCCTATGCTAGAAGGACTTCATTTATCTAATCACTTGTGTCTAGATTTTGAAGTATTACATAAGCTTGAAAATTTGAAAGAGTTTACTGTGAGAGACTTCAGTCTAAGCTACGTATCATGCAGCAGTAAAAGGCCCACATACATGGAAATAGGCAATGATTATTTCGATCCAATATATGAATTTGTGACAATAGTTGGATCAGCATTACGCTATATAAAACTGGAAATGAGTGTACAAATAGATCTTCTAAGAATGTTGAGACTCTGTCCTAAGTTAAAATGCCTCCATTTAAACGCTCCTTTCTTAAAGGTTCCGAGCAAGGAAGATTTGCGAACCACCTTGTCATGTTTTGAAGAGCTAGAATGTATCTCTCTTGAAGTAAACGAAATTTGGACCCGCATTCTGCTATGTAAATGTAAAAATTTGAAGCGAATTTGTGTGTTTAATGTAAATAAAACAATTCTACTAGATTTACTTTATAAACATAAATTTGATCAACTCGAAGAACTAACTTGGGACTCAATTGATAAATTAAACTCTGGATATATAGCGCATTATTTAAAAAAGAATTGCAAAAAATTGAAAAAAGTTTTTGAGATTAAAGAGAAGGCATATTCTGAGTGTCCATTTATATTCATTTAAAATCATTGAAAAACTCCGTCTCCCGTGTCCTTTACATGAAACATCAATAATACAATGATTTTGGTCTAGAGGTAGCATGCTTCATTGTCACGCAGCGGACCCTGGTTGCGATCCCGATCCGGACAGGTTTCTTGGATAAGGTTTTTTGGGGGGTTTCATCTCACCTGCAAGATAAATGTCATGTACTTTAAGACTCCAATCGGTTCCAAAACATTATCTGGCCATCATATCATCAGTATCATATTCGCCTAATTAATTTAAGTTTAATTTAAAGCCTCTCCTGACGCATCATTACCACTAACATCAAGTCATATATCATGGAGACAATGTAGTCCCGCCTTCCAGGCCTCCCAAGCTCAGAAGTGTTACAAATACGCATGCCAAGAGAGCACATCAGGTATGGCGAAAGACAATCTGAGGCATTTGCAAAAAAAATATTAACGCTAGAAAGTTAGTGTAGTGGAAGTTAATTTAGTTTATATAAATCAAATGTATAAAATGTTATTTTTTATTGTGAAAAATGTACTAATTCTGTATACAATAACTCATTTTTAAGAATAAACAGTTAAACTCGTTTAATATCAATGTGTTCTCTTTAATTTTATTCAACTTGTTCTTGCTCTTGTAAGTCTTTCATCAAGTTCCTGTAGTGAATCCGGTCTTTCTGCTCCTGTTGTCAGGGGCAAATAGCTCACACACAGTAGACCGTCTAGAAAACATAAAAGGCATTATTCTTATCCTATCTATTCCTAGCATGTCCGCACTCCCACGGTCTTTGTCAGGGTACCTCCAACATGTTTTACAATATCCCTCAACCTAAGAGGACGCTTCATCAAGAGGAAATCTAAGAGGAAAATCGGGCAGTAGTTCCGACAACGCTCCAGTCGCCAGCCGAACAACGTCTGAATACAGGCGTTTGAATCTAATCCCAAATATGAAATTAACGACACCTAGACAACAAAAACATAATAATCATAAAATATTCGGGAGTGAAGAGAGTTGAAACCTTCCATCACCAAAGAAGAACTCAAACAAAAACTCAGAGACCAACTACAAAATCACAAACACTTCACTTGGGCTGAAAAAAAAGTATCGGTATCATTGTTTACAAAATTCGTGTCTTTGTCGAAAGCCTGCACTGCCAGAGACTGTCCCTGTTTGACTCTCTTCAGTACTATGTGACTGTGCAGAATGCCGAATCAAAAAAAAAATACAAGGATGAGTGAATTCATTACACAAAGCGGACTGTATTAGAAGTCTGTCCCCGAGTACCGCGTGTCAACATGGAGTTTTGTAAACACAGCGCGTCTAAGTACGAAACAGCCTAGCCTGTAACCGATACTCTTCTTCACACCCTACATAAAACGCATCACAATAAAATATGATAAACTCACCTACGTAGTCCCCGACTGAATTTCCCTAACCAAAGAAAGAAACACAAACAACACTAAATGAAGGAATTCACGTCTTAGGAAAAATATACAGAATCTAACCACCTCTCGAATATGCACAAGGCACATTCCATGCAGAAACTGCTACCATTACGGACACAGCCAAACGGAATACCAACTCCACAGAAATGTCACAGGTGCCGTCAACAGCCTTCTAAATGTACTCATCAGAAAAAAGCGAATCGACTTTTCTTATCGTCCCACATGCAATATAAAGAGTTGTTACACAGGGCAAATTGAATTCACGAAAAAAAACCGCCACCTGCCAAAAATTACACTCCCATACTTCCACAAATAAAAAAAAAGGAAGCTAAACTTAGCACAATAGTTTGGAACATACCTACTCCAAGCGCGAAACGCCCGTAAGGCCCTGGCTTACCAGCCGGCTGCAGACACTCTCCTAAAATACAGACGAAGTTACAATAAACGTATCACATGATGACATTCTTAAAATCACCGACGAAAATATCTTAACAGCTACCAAAAACCTGGAAAACTACATTGATGAGAAGCTGTAACTACTCAAACAATAATTAATTAAATCCTTCTAAACCATCACTTACAATCAAACCAACAATTCTGAAAAGTCACTATTCAAAACCGGGCCACGCCGTAGTATAGTGGTTAGGACAGTGCGCTATAAACCGGAACGTAGAGGGCTCGAGTCCCGGTGGGGTCAGGATTTTTAAAAACGATCCAAACCTTCTGGTGGCTTCATGGCCCTGGTGTCGTCGAAACGGGAATGAGTACCAGACGCTTTTGTCTGGGGGTAAAGGCTGCCGTTACGCAGGACTGACATCAAGTGCCAATTTTCTAGAATAAGTGGCAGCCTTTACCTCCTACTATCCCAAGGGTCCCCAATCTTCTGTAGTGGAAGTACTTTATCTTTTACTACCGGTACTCAAAACTAGCACAGCCAAGAAACTCTAAAAATAAATGTCAACTTTGTTCCTCAAAGCACACACATATTTACACAAAAAATGACCTAGATGAACACCGTAAACACAGTTATAACTAGAGCGAGGAATTTTATGAAATTTCATGTTTTAAACTATTAGAGAACACTAAAACAAAAATATCTTTACATTTTATGATCTGTAAAATCAAGTTAAAGACCAAAACATTTTTTTTCATATATCATAATACTTTGGCAAAATCTACATATTTTATAATAATTTAATATTCGTTACTTTTTCAGCATTCAAATTTTAAAATATAATTTCTAATAATTGGTTAAAACATTTTTAAGTGATTGTAGTTTTGAAATGTTTTGACAATGTAATATGATAGACATACGAAAATTCTTCATTATTTCATCCGGGACAAGACAAATAGATTTGGTGAAAGAAAATAATTGATTAAAGATACTTGGAATGACCAAGTGGAGGATTTTTTCCATAACGATAGAACAAAACATGAATCCTTAGAAAACAATGTAAGAATAATAACCACCACTCTTTCTAACAGGTCTACATTTCATTTCCCTACCTTAAACTATCCTTATTTTGTGATTGGATTCAGATTAATGTAGGAAAAGACTGCTGCTGTTAAACTTGAAGCTGTGCTGGGAATATAAGATCTTACGCTACATTTATAATTGTAAAGTTCTTGTAGGTAAGCCAAAATAATTCTCCAAAACATAAACTATTAAATTAGCGCTGTATATGTTTGATCCCATTACATCTATGGCGGGAAGTTTACTTTCTAACGTAAAAATATTCGGACGGACAGAGCATGAAAAAAAAATGTAAAATCAGTCAAAGCCCCATCGGTATATTACGAACAGAATGACATTGGATTTTTCTAAGCAAAAGGAGGCCAGCTAGATACTCTGCTCGGCCAATTTCATGAAAAAAATACTAATGTTAAAATGATTCTAACTCATTTTACTATGTTCATAGTGTAGCTTGAGAATAATCTGACTGTAATTCAAAGAGAGTTTTGAATTCTCCCAGAATCTATGTGGTATAATTAATTTTCACATCTTTTCCTCGAATATGACATACTGGCATGGGCACTGTGTTCTATGTATAATTTTATGTTTTGTACATTTGAATACATTGGAGTTCAATACTTATGCAAGGTAAATAACAATCACCCAAATGTACCCAATCTAAATTTTGTCGTAGTTATTCATTGGAAGCATTTTGCTTCGGTACCAAGTTTTTGAATCACAATTTAATATATTTTGTTAAATTAATTGATGTTTATATAGATAGATCTTGGTTGATTAATATCTTTGACAGCGTCCTATTCTTAATAGCCAATTGTCGGCCCATCTAATCTCCTGGTTGTGATGTGTCTGCTTCATACTACCAAGTATATTCCCTGACTCCAGATGTTTTAGGTCTTCCTCTGCCTCATCTTCATTTTGTTTCCATTCTAAACACATTTTCATTCGCTGACATATCCGTAACCATCTTAATTGCTGAGTTTTTTATGTAATCTCAAATAGTGTGCTTATATACAAACATTTACATGTATAAAATCACTCAATATTAATTTATTAGAGTAAGAGTCACTAAAATATCACAAAGGAAGAGATGCCACGAAATTAACATAGTTTCAATTCAGGAAATGCGTGCTATTATTCACACATAGAACTTTTAGTTACACCGTCTGTTCAAAACATAATTTGAAAATCATAAAACTATTTTTCTACCAGCTATATTATATGGATGAAAACATGGACTCCTCTGTAGGAAGATAGGAGAATCGAGTATTTAAACAAAGACTTAGGAATATTTTTGGACCAAAGAGAGATGACAGGCTGGTGAATGAGAATACTATTGACAATGAATTGCATGGTCTTTATAGGTGCCAGATATAATAGGAAATTAAGTCGCATAGATGCGGTGGGCAGGACATGTGTGCACGAATGGGGAATTAAATACCTGCATTGAAGCTTCATGTAGAAACGGAAGAAAACGTGGAGAATTACGTTAGCTATGATTTGTGGGAAGTAAAGTATATAGGGGATGATGTGAAAAACATTAGTTTAGGACAGGGATGTATGGAGGTCTTATGTCCGCGCGTCCATGGACCTACTGGGTTCGATAGTGTCGGTGAGTAAGTGAGTAATAAAAATGTCATTCAACAAGCTTTGGGAGTCTCTTGGGGTAGATAGAATTTTATACATCCACCTTTCTAAACAATAGCCATAGGATGTCCACTGGCTTGCCAGCCCTGCATGTTGGCTGCCTTTTGCACCTAGCATGTGCATCTGGTACTTATTTTTGTTAAATCTGAGTAGACCATAGGGTCTTGAATGCCGGCAGAAGGCTTGGGTCAAACTAAAAACCCTGGCCCTCTTGGCCTTCGGCCTTGTAGCGTGATTCCTCAAGCAACAACACTACAACGTGAGCCATTTGCTTTCAAATCACATACATGATATTTTATATTGGATCAGAATTAATTAAAATATTAATTAAACTGGATATACCGAGTGAAACGCTTGCTTTTGTTGAGGCTAACAGAATGGTCATCTTGTCTCATTTGTAAATCGTATGTAAAAACCCATAAGTTAATAAGCGGTGTTTCTGTATATAAATATATGTAAAGATGTTCAAAAGATAGGTGTTGCTTCATACTTTTTTTCCTGTCACAATTTTCTTATTTTATGCATGGTGTTCATATTTTAGTATAAATTTATTCATATAACTCCTCGCTGTAGATGTGACAGTAAGCCTAATAGGCATATAATGGTCACTGTGATTTACGAGGGTCTATACTGAAAGTCCATGAGCAACTACATCCTTTTTTAAAACAATCATAATATTTATTTCAGACAAACCAAGTACACAAAACCATGTAATCTACAGATCTTTGTGCTACTTTTCAACATAGTCTCCATTTCTGTGCAACACAATTTTGTCCAGCGTTCCTACAAGCTTGAAAATTCCCTTATGATAGAATTCGTTCCAGCTGCTCGAAGACACTGACTGCACTGCTTTCCGAATATCCCTCCAGCGTCTCGTAGCGTTGGGCCTCTCATCTGCTCCTTCACAGAACCAAAAAGATGGTAGTGGGAGGGTGCCAAACCGGGACTATACGGAGGTTGTGGAAGAGTTTCCCACCCAAATGTCCTGATCTTCTCCACAGTGGGACGAGCAAGTGGTGAGGACGTCGCGTTATCGTGTTGCAGAATGATCTTCCTTCCACGGCGTTTGTCGTGCAAATGCACGACGGAGCTTCACAAGTGTCTGGATATAGCGGACAGCATTTTATGGTTTGTCCAAGGTTCAAGAAATTCATAACCAGAATGCAACCTTTCGCATCCCAGAAGACGCTGGCCCATAACTTTTCCCAACAGATTCATACACTGTCTTCGCTTTTTTTCTTTGATGGCGAATTCAAGTGGTGCCATTCCATACTCTGGCATCTTGTTTCAGGCTCGTAGCGATGAAACCAGCTTTCGTCACCTGTCACAATACTCGTCAAAAAATCATCACCTTCATTTCGAAATCTGTGAAGATCGTTATGGGTGAAGGTTCTTCTCTGAAGTTTGTGGTATTCACTTAATAAACGTGGAACCCAACGGGCACTAACGTTTTGGTAACCTAAGCTGTGAATCATTTCTTTGCACTGAACTGTGTCCTACTGGAAGTTTTGTAGCGATTTCATTCACATGTGATTACGCCTGTCGTCTCTACT